>JAPYYD010006600.1:0-11010 GCA_028551405.1 Uromys caudimaculatus
GAGGAAACAAAGGGAGGCCTGTTGGAACACCTTGATTTGCTAATCCAGCCAAGCCTAAAAGTCAAGGCCCTAGATAATCTGATATCAGGCAGAAAGGAATCAAAGGAATGCCTGCTATGAGATTCGAGACACTGTGGCTATCAAGCTTAAGTCAAACCTGGGATCCTTCATCAAGCAAAAATTGCCAAGGCCAAAGCCTTTGTCTCTGACACAAACCGCCCAGCCAGGAAGCTCACGCAGTGTCAGTTCTTGGTTCTGCTCTTTGCTCTCTGGGACCAGGGCACAGTTCCTCCCATGCCTCAGGCTTCTCAGATGGAAAGGTGGATCTTAGCTGTAGCAGTGGCAGGCCATTGTGAAGAGCACATGACTTTCATGAGTGTTAGTCTTCAGGAAGTGCCTGGCACATTGACTGTGCTGTGCACAGCTGATTTTCACATCCAACTGTGACTGGAAATGTTCCTCATCAGTCAGTGTCCCTTTGTGGCTGGGTCCACGTTTTGCAAACTTTTTTTGTGAGGAGACCCACACCTATTTATCCAAATAGGACAGACCAAAGATTCCACTTAAGTCTAGCTTGGGAAACAATGGGTTTAATTAGGACTACGTAAAGAATTATGAGCATCTTATGGACAACTACACCGTTGAAGAAAATAGAAATACCTCTCCTCCCCACAAGCCTTAACTGCCTGTAAATCTTGGGTTGGAGCATGCCTCATGAGCGCACCCCCTAACCCCGGAGGAAAATTAGTGGGCCCAACCTTGTGCAGGTCTCCTTTAGGCAATCATAGCTGTGGACACAAAGGCCATGTTATGCCTAGGAGACTGTTCCACACCACCCACCCATTTGTCCAGATTACATTCTCTCCATCCCCTGTTCCCTGATGACCCATTTATAGCTGGTCACTTGACAGTCACTTCTTCTCAGTACGATGATGACTTACAAGTCTCTGCAGTAACCAATACCCTTCCTAAAAAGAAGCTTCTCTGACCAGAGACTAAAGCAGCACAGTCTATGGACATAAGCATAACTATTTAGAAGGCACTGTGACAGATATATCATATTCAGTTAGCGAGACAATAACAATAGCTTCCTCACCAGAGCCCCAGGCTTCTGACCAGATGTGAAATCCCTTGACCAGATGTCAAGGGATTTCATGAGTTCATGGCCTGCCTAATCTACTTAGTAAGTTCCAGGTCAGCCAGAAATATATAGTGAGACTCTGATTCAAAATACTTTGGAGTAGTGGCACATGCCTTTGATCCAGGACTTTGAAGAGAGAGGCAGGTAGATCTCTATGAGTTCAAGGCCAGCCTGGCCTATAGAGCTAGTTCCAGGACAGCCAGGGCTATACACACACACACACACACACACACACACACACACACACACACAACCCTGTTTGTTTTGTTTTTTTTAAAAAAAAAAAAAAAAAACAAGACAAAAGACAAAAAAGAAAGAAGAGAAAAACCTTTCTCTCTCCCCACTCATTACTGAGGGATGGTGAGATGGGCTTTCATGTCCTGTCCTGGTGAGCCCCAGTCTCAAGGCCTTTGGCTCAGGCTCTCCGTGTATGCAGGAGAATGCAGAAAGGAAGATCTCAGGAATCTCCTAGAATTTCTCAAGTCAGATTCTCAAATTGAATTGTGCGTCGTAGGTGCTATCAGCTGTTTTCTGTTGTTACTAACACAACACCTCAGACTAGGGGAGTTAAAAAGAAAATGGTCCATGGGTCTGGCTGTCCAAGGTTGAAGGCTCGAATCTAGTGATGACCTCACAGTCTGGTGTGGAACAGGGCAACACAGCAGCTACAACATGTCCCTTCTAGTCTCTCTGCGGGTGCGGCCATCAGGAGTCAGCAGTGATGGCTTTAATCCCAATCACTTTGAAAAGGACATGCCTCTAAAGATCTTGAAGATGGGTAGATCATCTGCCCTTTACCTCACCATAGACATTACATTTCAACAGGTTCAAATGGCCGCTACAGATAAAGTTTCACAGGACTCACAGTACAGCTGGGTCCCAGCTCTGCCGAAAGAGAAACTATGAATAGCTCAGGAGTCTTCTGTCTTCAGAACTAGTTTCAGAGATGGTCTGAGCTTAGTGTAGAGCCACCATCTCAATCTGTTATTGCTTGGATGCCTGGGATATAATCTACAAGCCTTAAAATTCACCCCATGCTCCAGAGGCTGGAGAGGTGGCTCAGCTTTTCTAGAGCATTTACTGCTTTTACAGAAGACCCGAGTTCATCTCCTAGCACCTTTATTGATCAGTTTACAACCACCTGTAACTCCAGAGGACCAATACCTCTGGTGAGCCACACACACACATGCAGATACACACAGAGATAGGTACACATGCATATAATCTTAAAAAAGAAAATCTTTGAAATGTAAGTGTGGGTGTGTGCAATTCAGGACTTTCCAGTATTTTAGAGGCATGGAGCAAACATAACAATGGTGTGATTACAGAAGAGTCTCCTCCTCACCGAAACAATGAGCCTGTTCTGTCTCTATGGATGCGCCCACTGTGACATCTCATGGACCTGGGATGGTAACATCTTTTTCTTTTATAGAGAAACCCCAGGTAAAGATGACTGATGTTCAAATGGGACCCCTGCCCAGTTCTTACACACCAGAGGGAGCCTTACAAGCGATGACCTCTAGAACAACAAATTCAGCATAGGGCATGCAGGCTCCATCTATGTCTGCTCAGCAGGGTCTTTTCCATCAGGGATTGAGCCGGGTAAAGATGGACATCCGGATTAATAGATTAAACAGAGCACACATTGACAGGAAGAGCCTTCTGACCCATCCATCATAGCTGATGTTGGTCCCTACACCTAGACCACATGCTGAGTTAAAATGTGACAGTAAATGTGAATTCAATGTTAAAATGGAACCCTGGGAACGTATTCTGCTAATACTGGTCTGGCTGCGACACTGTGTAGCTCCATCAAGGCATAATTTATAGCATATGTGGTGTGAATGACCCTGTCTGTAGTTGTGAAGCACACAGTCTTCATAGTTGTAATGACAGCCCTAGACTGTAAAGGGGAGTGACAGTTTAGAAATTTGACTCACTCTCTGTTGTTGCTGTTTTGTTTTGGTTTTTTGTTGAGATAGGGTTACTCTACATGTCCCTAGCTGTCCTGGAACTCACTCTGTAGACGAGGCCTGCCTCTGTCTCCTGAGTGCTGGGATTAAAGGTGTGATCAGTTGCCTGGCTTGGCTCACACTCTTAACATAAAGCATACTGAATATGTTTCACCTGGTTTACAAAAACAAAACAAAACAGGTTTTTGGTTTGAGTTTTTGTGGTTTTGTTTGTTGTTTTGGATTTTTTGCTTCTTTTCCTTTTACCAGGCATGCCTTCTCTCACAGTCTGGTCAGTGTTGCTTACATGCAGAGGCTCCAGGAGATTTCAGCTTCTATAGAATTGCGTGCCCAGCCATCTGCCCGCTTTGTACAACAGCAGTAAGCATTGTTCTAGGCCAGTGGTTTTCAACCTCATGTCACGACTCTTTAATATAGTCCCTCATGTTGTGGTGACTCCCAACCATAAACTGATTTTTGTTGCTTCATAATTGTGGTTCTGCTACTGTCATGAATCATAATGCAAATATTTTTGGAGATAGCGGTTTGCCAAAGAGGTCACGACCCACAGGTTGAGAACCACTGAGCCATTTGAAGATGATGGTGGAGTTCATGTAAGACATTACACTAGTAAGTAACAAGTTTTGCATAATTTGTTTCAATACTACGCATCAGCCAGTATAGCGAGCATTACTGAGAGCTCTAATCATAGGTGCTTTCATTATGAGTCATACAATTTGGTATGTTTACTTCCCCGTGATCTTTGTTTCCATGGTAATAGTTATAAAAAAAAAACAACCACCAAAAAATCCATACAAATGATCCTTTCCATGAAGTGCCAAGTAGACACGCCAAGCTAATGTCAGGATAAAAGCCTCCCAAGAAATGCATGAGAAGCTGAGGATCAGAGCCAGCAGCCAGGAGGCAGTCAGGAAGCTGATAAACATCTGGACAGTGAGACAGAGGGCACATCTGTGAGCAGGAACTGAAGCCGGGGCGCCAGGACACAGGTCACAACCCACAGAGGTTTAAGGAGAATGAAAAGCCATGCGGAGGAGTCTCCCCTGCGGCTACCTCCCATGCTCAGACTGGCACATCTGGTGGGGCCCAGACTGGGCCTTGAGCACTAGTCTGCAGTGTCCACAGGACACATTTCCTTTTCCAGTCAGGCACTGAGCTCTGTGAGCATCTGCTGTGTGACAAATGCAGATTTTCATGAATGAGCCATGACTGCTTCAAGCTCTTGCTGTGCTGCTGCTGTGTTGCTGCATCTTTGGTGAGAATGCTTGTATCACTGCTGTTTGGTAACTTAGCTCAGGTGCCTTTCCCCATCAGATGAGTGCCCCACACGGAAGTAAAAGTGATGACATTTGTAATGAAGAGCACAGGTCACATAAACTTAACAAAACTTCAGCGAAGATAATTGCCAACAGTGCCTAACTTGGTTGGTTAGCAAAACTTCAGCAAAGGTAATGGCCAACAGTGCCTAACTTGGTAGATCTACAGCCTCAACTACACTGATACTGGGGAAAGGATTTCTTTACATGCCAAGAATGTGCTTCAGATGCTCTGACTGTTCCTGGAGAATGTGGCCGCTGAACACAGCGTCCTGAGGAGTCATACAGGAAGGATATTTTTAACTTTTGCATATTCTCACTTGGATGTCATTTTCCAGGTTTCATTAATGCTTGAGAGTGCTCTCTGTTCTGCAAAGGAAGAAAAACAAACAGGTCCAGAGTGGGGAAGTTAACTCTGCAGTGACTTGGAGCTTGGGCCAATTTGTGTTGCTCCACAAGGGCAGCTCCTAGCACTCACCGTTTGGCCCGAGCAGATTGGCTCCACCTTCTGGGTACTAACACAATGCCACTGTGAAGGTGGCACTTCAGGGCATTGGTCCTCCATCTTTGTTCATGCTTGTCTAGCGGGGCTGAACACATTAAAGACGGGCAGCTGGAAGCTGAAGGAATGAGTCCTTATCAGTGTGGGTTTGAAGGTGTTACTTGAGCACTTACAGAGTGTCCACGGTATATCGGGACCATGGACTACTTGTGGGTGGATCTACCTTTGGGATTACTGAGGAGGCCAAGGTACCATGTCTGGCTGACAAACTTATTTTCACATACTGTAACCAACGGACAGTAAAGACTTCCATCTGACTTACATTGCCAAGGGAAATGCCAACATGCCCCATTATGTTACATGGAGGCCTGTTGCAAACAGGAAAGCACTGGCCTGGGAAGAGGAGGTTGCTCTATGCTTGCTCTCTAAGCATGAAAACCTGAGTTCAAATGCCTGGCACCCACGTAGAAGCCTAGTGTGGCTCCTTATATCTGTAACCCCAGCATTTGGGAGGTAGAGAGGCAAGAACTCGCCGGCTAGCTAGCCAAGTGGCAAGCTGGGGGGCATCAAAGGAGGGACAGGGCATGATGCTTTGACCTCCTTATGGGTGTGCTTACGTGTAAATACTCACTGCACACTCACATACATGCAGCACATATGCCAAGTCACGTGTACATGCATGCACACACACATGCACACACAGTCTCAGAGCTATTTCACCTTTATTCTTTTTCAGGGAAGTGGCTAGGCCTTTTCCAGACAACAGCAGCTGTTTTAATCGAAGGCCTGAGAAACATCAGCAGATCTAGAAGCCATGCTACGCTGATCTAACCAAACGTTCCTACAGCAGTCTCCCTGGAACAAGGTCTTAGAGGCCATTCTTGCTGAGGCACTGACTGTTCCCTTAGACTTGCTGATGCCCACTGGCTAATTCAAAGCTTCATCTCCATGATGTCATCCCAACTTGTCCTTTCTCTGAATTATTTGGGTTTTGCGTGCATGTTCACGTGTGAGCATGCATGTGTACTCGTGTGTGTGTGTGTGTGTGTGTGTGTGTGTGTGTGTGTGTACCACAGATCTTGTGGTTTTTCCTCAGGTACCGTCCACCTTGGTTTTTAAGACAAAGTCTCTCCCTGGGATCTGGGACTCAGTGATCGACTAAGATGGTTGGCCAGGAAGCACCAGGAACCTAGCCATCTCAGCCTCCTAACCCTGGGAGTGTAAACGAACCGCCACCCCACCCTGCTTCTCACACAGTGCCAGAGACTGAGCTGCAGGCTTTTACAGCAGAGCTATTATTTCACCCTTCAAATACCTTGTTTTTGTTTTAGACAAAATATTTTATCTTGGGCTGGAGAGATAGGTCAGCAGTTAAGAGCACTGGCTGCTCTTCCAGAGGTCCTGAGTTCAATTCCCAGCAACCACATGGTGATTCACAACCATCTATAATGGGATCTGATGCTATCTTCTGGGGTGCCTGAAGACAGCTAAAGTGTACTCATATAAATAATCTTTTTTTAAAATTTCATCTTTTTGCTGGTTGAGGTTTATTTTTATCATTTGTGTGTGTGTCTTTGTCTGTGTAAGCGTGTGCATATGTATGTGTGCTGGTGCCCAAAAATGCCTTAGGGAGAAAGGCATCAGATGCCCTGGAGCTGCAGTATCAGGCACCAGTGAGTCTGGTCCTCATGATACAGCAGCGTGCACTCCCAACTACTGAGACTGAGCCAGCTCCTGGCCCCATGATCTCCTTTAACATGTTTGAACTTTGTCATGTCGGATTCCTAAGATAGCGCTTTTCTATACTGTTATCTATCATGGAAGTAGCTGTCCTTGGGGTGTTCAGGGCTGGAGAGACAGCTCAGTGGCTGAGAGCATGCAGTGCTCTTGCCAGAGAGTGGAGTTGGATTCCCAGCACCCATGTCAGTGGCTCTAGTTCAGGAGGCATCTGATGCCTTTAGTCTCCGGGCAGGGGCACCTGTACTGGTGCACACATATCCACACATAGACACACACAATTAAAACTAAATGTTTAAGGTGACTGAGAGCTTCTCTCATGCCACATGAAGAAAGAGGATTCTTTGTTTTTTGAGACAGGCTTTTTCTATGCAGTCTTGAATGTCTGGAACTCACTCTGTAGACCAGGCTGCCCTCCATCTCAAAGTTCTGCCTGCCTCTGCCTCCCAAGTGCTGGGACTAATGGTGTGCACCACCACTACCTGCTGAAACAGGATTCTTTCATCAATCTCCACTTTTATTTTCCCTGCTGTAGAAACCAGAAGCAATTCTGTGTGCGAGCACATTTTAACATGGAATACAGCCCTACTACCATTCAGCAGTCAGACTCAACGATTTCAAACTCAGGTCTGTATGGACAGATTCCCAAGCCACATTCAAGGCTTCAGAAATGTGTCTAAAATTAAGGTTAATGAGTCACAAGTTTAATTATAGGGCCTCCTCTGGCAGTCACCCAGTCTTCCCAAATCTTATCTAATTCAGGAAATGCTTGAATGCTTACAGTGCACAGAGCGCCCTGCTAGACTGTGATGAATGAATGGAGAGAGAGAGAGAGAGAGAGAGAGAGAGAGAGAGAGAGAGAGAGAGAGAGCAGAGATTACAGTTCCACAGCAGGAAAGGAAAGCAGACACGCTGATTGCAGCCAGGGAGGAAACTGGACATTCTCAGGGCTTTGAGCTTTGAGTGGTTATGATGACACCAGATAACGAAATGGACTCTCTACTGGATCACAGTGGGATGGTGCCTGAGGTTTCATAACAATGACTGAGTCACTGTAGAAAAAAAGTCCAGTGAGTAAAATTGCTTGTCATCCACCAAGCCTGACCACCCAAGTTCAATCCGTAAAAAACTGTGGAAGGAGAAACCAACTCTGGAAAAGTGCCCTCTGACCTACACACATACACACACACACACACACACACACACACACATATACACATACATATATACACATACATACACACACATGCATACATACACACAAACACACACATATACATACACACACAGACACATTTATATACACACATACATACACACACAATTAATAAAATAAATATCTAACTTTTTTTTTAAAAAGTGAAGATCTCTCTCTCTCTCTCTCTCTCTCTCTCTCTCTCTCTGTGTGTGTGTGTGTGTGTGTGTGTGTGTGTGTGTGTGTGTGTGTTTTGAGGTAGTTTCTCTGTGTAGCCCTGGCTGTCCTGGAACTAGCTCTATAGTCCAGACTGGCCTTGAACTCATGGAGATCTGCTTGGCTCTGCCTCTTGAGTGCTGGAATCAAAGGCATGCACCACCACCACCTGGCTATTGACTCAGTTTTCTGACAATTACAAGACATTTTAGGAAAAGCCATACAAACAATTAGCATTAACTTAAGGGGAGCATTTTTAGTGACCTAAATGATTGCTTGCACCTGGGCTATCTCATTTCCAGTAGGATATTACTGTAAATGTGTCTAGAAAGTTCTACAAAATATGACTCAGAAACTGGACTTGGTGATTGATTTCTTTAATTCTCAGCACTCAGGAAACAAAGGCAGGTGGATCTATATGAGTTCCAGACCAGCCACAGATACATAGTGAGAGACCCTGTCTCAAAATGAGAGAGAGAGAGAGAGAGAGAGAGAGAGAGAGAGAGAGAGAGAGAGAGAGAGAGAGATCAGAGGTAGCAGGTTTGCTTAGTGTACAAGTCCTAAACCTGATTCCCCAAGCCAATCCTGACAACCAACAACAAAAGTGTATTATCCTCAATTGCTTAGCTCAGTATGGTGGCTCACACTTCTAACTCCAGCAATTGGGAGTCTGAGAAAGAAGGATTGCTGTGAATGCAAGACCTGTCTGAGCTATAGAGTGAGACCCTGTCTCAACAACAATTTGTGGTCCAGAGTGCCTGTACACACCTGTAATCCCAGCACCCAAGATACCGAGGTAGGAAAATCACAAGTTTAAGGTCAGCCTGGGCTACATAGTAAGACCTTGGTGACATCATTGTTACAGTCCCCTCCTTGCCTTTAATCTCTATAACCTTCCAGTGAAAACAAGAGGCTCTTTTAGACTTGTGCCTGTTTCGCAGAAGTGTTTCATGAGTACTGATGAGCTCTTCTGGAGGGTCCTCAAGTCTGGCAGCATCCTTTACTTCTTACTTTGGCAAAACAAATGTGTGTAACACAGTATAGCCCATAAAATGGTGACAGGGCCACCATTCCTTACACATCATTAAGTAGAAAGCACCATCAACCATATGTATGGGTGGTACACTTCACATAAAAAAACAAACAAACAAAAAAAAAAAAAACAGGAGAAGGAGCCAGGGTGCTGGCAAATGCCTATAATCCCACTTCAAAGGCTGAAGGGGGAGACTTCAAAGTTTCGGGCTAGCCTAGGCTACATAGTGTGAACCTGTCAGAGAAAAGGAAGGAAGAAAAGGAGGGAGGGAGGTATAAAGAAGGAAAGAAAGGGAAAGGAGAGAAGAGGAGACGAGAGGAGAATACCCAGCCAGGAGAAATGCTTAAATCCATATCTATCAGTTTTCTGAATGAGTTGGTTTCTTAGCACTCTCTAAGAGGGAAACAATACATCTGTCCTAGTCAGGGTTACGATTACTTCAGTGAAACACCATGACCAAAGTAACTTGGGGAGGGAAGGTGTCATTGGCTTACTCTTCCAGGTCTTGGACAGTACCTGTGTAAGAAAGTCAGGATAAAACAAGATAGATAAACCCCTAGCCAGACTAACCAGAGGGCACAGAGACAGAATCCAAATTAACAAAATTAGAAATGAAAAGGGAGACATAACAACAGATTCTGAGGAAATTTAAAAAATCATCAGATCCTACTACAAAGGCCTATACTCAACAAAACTGCAAAATCTGGATGAAATGGACAATTTCCTAGACAGATATCAAATACCAAAGCTAAGCCAAGATCAGTTAAACCATCTAAACAGTCCCATAATGCCTAAAGAAATAGAAGCAGTCATTAAAAGTCTCCCAACCAAAAAAAGCCCAGGCCCAGATGGGTTCACTGCAGAATTCTATCAGACCTTCAAAGAAGACCTAATACCAATACTCTTCAATCTATTCCACAAAATAGAAACAGAAGGAACACTACCCAATTCCTTCTATGAGGCCACAATCACACTGATACAAAAACCTCACAAAGACCCAACAAAGAAATAAAACTTCAGGCCAATTTCCCTTATGAATATAGATGCAAAAATACTCAATAAAATTCTCGCAAACTGAATCCAAGAACACATCAAAATGATCATTCATCATGGTCAAATAGGCTTCATCCCAGGAATGCAGGGATGGTTCAATACCCGGAAATCGATCAATGTATTTCACTACATAAACAAACTCAAATTAAAAAACCACATGGTCATTTCATTAGATGTTGAAAAATCATTTGACAAAATTCACATCCCTTCATGATAAAAGCCTTGGAAACATCAGGATTTCAAGGCCCATATCTAAACATAGTAAAAGCAGTATACACCAAACCAGTAGCCAACATTAAACTAAACGTAGAGAAACTCAAAGCAATCCCACTAAAATCAGGGACTAGACAAGGCTGCCCTCTCTCACCCTATCTATTCAATATAGTAATAGAAGTTCCTGCTAGAGCAATTAGACAAGAAAAGGAGGTCAAAGGGATACAAATTGATAAGGAAGAAATCAAATTATCACTATTTGCGGATGATATGATCGTATATCTAAGTGACCCGAAAAACTCCACCAGAGAACTCCTGCAGCTGATAAACAACTTAAGCAAAGGGGCCGGATATAAAATTAATTCAAACAAATCAGTAGCCTCCCTATACTCAAAGGATAAACAGGCTGAGAAAGAAATTAGGGAAATGACCCCCTTCACAATAGTCACAAACAATATAAAGTATCTTGGTGTGACTCTAACCAAGCAAGTGAAAGATCTGTATGACAAGAACTTCAAGTCTCTGAAGAAAGAAATCGAAGAAGACCTCAGAAGGCGGAAAGGTCTCCCCTGCTCATGGATTAGAAGGATTAATATAGTAAAAATGGCCATCCTGCCAAAAGCAATCTACA
>JAPYYD010006601.1:0-11009 GCA_028551405.1 Uromys caudimaculatus
GGCCTGAAGTTTTCTTTCTTTGTTGGGTCTTTGTGAGGCTTTGGTATCAGTGTGATTGTGGCCTCATAGAAGGAGTTGGGTAGTGTTCCTTCTGTTTCTATTTTGTGGAATAGATTGAAGAGTATTGGTATTAGGTCTTCTTTGAAGGTCTGATAGAATTCTGCAGTGAACCCATCTGGACCTGGGCTTTTTTTGGTTGAAAGACTTTTAATGACTGCCTCTATTTCTTTAGGCATTATGGGACTGTTTAGATGGCTGACTTTCTTTTGTGTTGTATATTTGTTTTTACATTGAAAGAATCAGCTATATAATAAACTGGTTATAGGGGCACACACTTTTAATCCCAGCATCTGGAAGGCACAGGTAGGCAGATTTCTGTGAATTTAAGGTCAACCTGGTTTATATGTGAGTTCCTGGACAGCCAGAGGCCCTGTCTTGAAAATAGAAATAAACAACCCAACAAAAAAAAGAATTAGCTAAAATGAAGAAAAATGAGAATTTAAAAATTTATCGCTTAGGGATTTTATGTTAGCTCATATACAGAAAAGTAAATAATTTGGTCCTAGTGTATTTAAGAGAACAAACATACTGTACTGCTCTTACAGAACTCCTACATTCTGTTCTCATCACCTTGTCAGGCAGTATACAGCTGGAATTACAGCTACAGTTAAATCTGATGTCTACTCCTGGCCTAAGCACCTAGACTCACATGCGCTCGCTCTCGTGCGCTCGCGCTCTCTCTCTCTCTCTCTCTCTCTCTCTCTCTCTCTCTCTCTCCCTGTCTCCCTGTCTCCCTGCTTCTCTCACTGTCTGTCTCTGTCTCTCTCGCTGTCTGTGTCTATCTCTGTGTGAATCTTTTGGGAAGCTGGAAAAGTGACTCAGCAGTTAAGATCGGTGCCTGCTTTTTCTGGGTTTGATTCTTAGCACCCACATGGCAATTAACTATTGGTAGTACCAGTCCCCAAAGATCTGACACCCTTTTCTGGCCACTACAGGTACCAGGCACACATGTGCTTTACAGCATTCATACAAGCAGAGCACCTATACATAAATAAGTAATAAAACAAAAATTTTAAAACCAAACATTTTATAAAAAGGAAATAGACAATAATAGATATATTTTTGCTAAATCTTAACAGTTATCAATGATTAGTGAGGTCCAAAAATGTCTTTTTTATAATCAAATTTCAATAAAATTAGAAATTTAAAAAACTAAGTATGAAACGGTCCAATTTTAGTACTTCTTGTCATACATACATTTTCTTTAAAAAACACCTTTATAAATATAGGTAGTTTATGTTGAATTTAGCGCATTATTGTTGATTGGCTACTCCCACAAGCTCAGAGCCACTACTGCCCTAGCATATCTTGTAGGTAGGGCAAATTGTGGAGCCTTGTCTGGTTACAGAAAATGGCCGGTTCAGGCTCTATAGTCTCCATTAGTAGGAGTCCTTGCTGGGGTCACCCTCATAGGTTCGATGAACTTTGCTCTGCACTAGGTTTCAGTTGTTTCTCCCTTTGCTATCTCCCTCTGTCCTTCCTTCTCCCATCTCCACCTGCCCTCAGTCTACCTGCAAAAATCTATTCTATTTCCCCTTCCCAAGGAAGTCCATGTGTTCCTCCTAGATCCTTCCATGTGACTTAGCCCCTTTGGGTCTGTGGATTGTAATGTGATTATTCTTGATTTAAACAGCTAATATCCACTCATAAGTGAATATATACTGTGTTTGTCTCTCTGGGTCTGCTTTGTTTTAGTCCGGATAAATTTTTCTAGGTCCATCAATTTGCCTGTGAAATTCATGATGTGATTTTTTTTTTTTAAACAGCTGAGTAACATTCTATTGTGTAAATATACCAAATTTTCTTTATCCATTCTTTGGTTGAGGAATATCTAGGTTGTTTCCAGTTTCTTTAAAATGTATTTGTGAATGAAATGAAGTAATTCTATTGAAATAATAATTTTTATCCATGCTATGTGAAGGACCAAATGGGTTCTTCTACATACCTTTAAGAGCAAAAAGAAAACAGGGTAGAAACAATCGTTGAGAGTTTACTAGCACCAGGCACTAAATGTTTGTGATATCATGATGTTCTTGGACAGGATTTTATCTTAAACATGAATGACTTTT
Organism: Uromys caudimaculatus; assembly: GCA_028551405.1. Taxonomy (NCBI): domain Eukaryota; kingdom Metazoa; phylum Chordata; class Mammalia; order Rodentia; family Muridae; genus Uromys; species Uromys caudimaculatus. The sequence goes on from JAPYYD010006601.1 coordinate 2,130, forward strand.
CCCCCTGTAATATAGGTATAAGAATAATACCAATTAAAGAAATAATAAGAGCACAAGTTGTAATTATAATTATTCATTTACAATATGATAGATATTATATTGAGTTAATTTATATACAAAATGATTGCTATTATAGAGTTAATCCTTATAATCTTCTATGAAGTTGATTTAAGCACAAATTTTATATTCAGTTTATAGATGAAAAAATACCCAGCTAGTAAACGAGTCAAGATTTAAAAACCAGAATCAGACTTCTGTAATTAAGTTCCTAACTTAAAATATAATACCATCTCCCACTATGTAATTTGAGCATCAAAAGAACTTCCTAGGGGATCCTTGGAGTTCACTGGCCAGCAAGCCTAGCGAGTTGGTGAAATTTAGATTCATTGAGAGCCCCGTCTCAAAATTTAAGGTAGAGAACAATTGAAGAAGAAATTTAATACTGACCTGACTTATAAACATACATGTACATGCACACATGCCTGAAACCGTATCCTGGAAAAGATGAGACAAGTTCAAATCTTAGTTTTATAGTTGAAATCTCTATTGGAAAGATTTATTGTTTTTGTTTGTTTGTTTTTTATTTGGGATGGGTTTTGTTTTGTTTTTTGTTTTTTAAAATTTTACAACCTAGGTGTGGAGGAAGAAGCCCCAAGCAGTGAAGGAGCTGCTTGCCCTCCTCACTGATATCATGTTTCAGTTCCTGCTTGGATTTAGTTTGGGCAAAGCAGTTGGAATATTCTGGCTCAGAACTATGAGAGTCATGCAAAGTCTGTCTAAAAACTAATAGAGATTATGATTTTTAAAAGGACTTGGAAGCCAAGAGGAAATCCCCCAGTTTCTGATGCCCACCCCAGCACTGCATTCTGGATCTACTGTTTCTACCTCTTGGGGCCTGCTTCCTTTACTGCTTCATTCCAAAGCTTTAGTCTCAGACCCTATGTGTTGCCTCAGAGCCAACAAGGGGCCAGAACTTAAGAGTCACCCTTTATGTTTCGAACCGCCTCCTCACTTCCCATATCTTCCTTTCAGCCAGCTATTCAGAGGTTCCAAGACTAGAATTACAGTGCTGGGTCAGCAAGCAGAACCTTTTATTAGTAGTTGTTCACCTGTCCTTTGACAGGTGTCCACCACTCATTAACAAAAGAAAAGGAGCTGATCCGATAAGTGATGCTGATTTCACTGTCTAGCAGGTACTGTGGGGATTGTTACATAGCTGTTGTTTCAAAGAACTTAAAATTAGTTTCTAAAAAAAAAAAAAAACACAGCTTAAGTGATAGAACTCAAATTGTAATCTATATCTTGTAGCTTCAGCCAGTGATAAGGGAACAGAAAGCCTGAATAAACTGCCTTCAACAGCACAGAAAATTATTCAGTGTGAAAGATATTGCCAAATCAGAAATCTAGTAGCAAGCACCCACCCTCCTGTGGCTTGGCTATTACTCAGGAACAGAGGGGCTTGGGTTTTACATACAGACCATACCACCTTCTTGTTGTGTGACCTTCATCAAACCAGTCCATTGCTCTGAGCCTTAGCTGTCTCTATCAAGTATGAATAACATTTTTTAAGTGAGAAATAACTGTAAAAGGCACAGTAGGCTGAATGGATTAGAGAGGACTTAATTAAATTTAGTCTCCTCTACCACAGAGTGACTCTTTGTTTCTTTTTCTATAGCATTTATCTAGCCGACAGAGTGTACAGCAGAGCACATCCCAAGTAAGTGACATCCTCAAACTTCCCACTTTTTTCTTCAACTCTTTCTTTTAAGAGATCATATACATGAAAACATCAAGAAATAACAAACACCATTCACTTTTCAGGGGCCTACTTTGTAATTAAAAATTTTAGAGCATATAAAAACAATGGGCTTTTATGACATTTACATAGCATGTATGTTATTGTATTCAGCTTATATTTACCTCCCTAAAGCCTTGGTTGTTACATCATCATTCTAAGGAGCTTTGGCTTCAAGCAGTTTGGTCAGTCTCCATTCTTCTGTGCAAACTTATATAAGCACAATTGAAAGAAAATAGGTTGCAGAACTAAAAAGAGTTTATTTGGGAAGAGATAAAATGATATATAGAATGGTAACTATTACCACCTAACAGTATAAATCAATGCATGGGTATATTTGCCCAGTTCGGTCTAAGTCTACTATAGTAGTCCATATTGCCAGAGGAAACATCTTCAGTCTACCTATTTAATAATCCCTTTGTCAGTACAATGAGAGTAATTTTTGTTTCTTAATAATGAATATAATGGCCGGGCAGTGGTGGTGCACACCTTTAATCCCAGCCCTTGGGAGGCAGAGGCAGGTGGATTTCTGAGTTGAGGCCAGCCTGGTCTACAGAGTGAGTTCCAGGACAGCCAGGGCTACACAGAGAAACCCTGTCTCAAAACAAACAAACAAACAAACAAACAAACAAACAACCTTAAATAATGAATATAATGAGCAACTACAATGTAAATCACAATGTTTTGTTCACCTTACTAGGTGGATACAATGCGCCCGCGACATGGGGAGACCTGTCGGATGCCAGTGCCGCATCATCTCTTCTTCAGCCTAAAGAGTTTCACCTATAACACCATTGGCGAAGACAGTGATGTCTTCTTTTCTCTATATGACATGAGGGAAGGAAAGCAGATCAGGTAAGAGTCCTGGGAAGTTTTGCTGAAGTTTATATTTATGTTATTTATATTTATTAGAATGGGATGGGTCAAAGACCACTCTGGCCTTCAGAGTAAATGCATTGAGGAAATAAAATAAAGTAGCTTTGTCTTATTAGCCAGGACTTTGACTCCAGTTCCTAATAGCACTTGAAGTCATCTACACTATTCCATGTCCATCACTGTCCATCACTGTGACAACATACCTGAGGTAGGCAACTTACAAGAAGAAAGATTTATTTCAGTCCCTGTCTCAAAGGTTTCAGACCATGGTTGACTGTGTTCATTGCTGTAGGCTTGTTGTAAGGCAGAATTGAATTGCACCATTGAAGCACTGACGGAGTAAAATGCTTACTATGTGGCAACTAGGAAGCAGAAAGAGACAGAAGAAGGCTAGCATCTCAGTGTACTCTTAAATGGTGTGATCCAGTCACCTAGTTCCTCCAATTAAGCCTGGCTTCCTGTTATTCCCCACCACTTTTCAGTGATATCACCAAGTGGGATAAAACCTTCAACATATGTGTCCTTGGAAGGATATTCCAGAGCACATCTGTAACATGAGTAGCTTCTTTTTCTTCTATACCTAATCCCACGTGGAAGCTCCAAATTAAGTTTTGGTTATTACTGCCTTAGAAAAAGTGTGTTGTGTTTAATTCTAGGGAAAAGGTAGAGGAGAATCTTACGGGCAAAGAGAATGTAGCAAAAATGGCAAGCCCCAGAGTACAGAAAGTACTGGGCCCTGGCTTGCTTTGCTCTATGTGAGTGAGAGGGCTCACAAAGAAAAAATGTTAGATCTGAGGGCAGTTTCAGCCTTCATGCTGTTGAAGCCCTGTGAGAGGGAGTGCATCTTCTGAGGAGAAAGAAAGGTTGGCATGGTCACTCACTTTTGCTTTGATTTGACAAAAAGGCAGCACAACAGCTGCTTCACAGTAGACTATATTGACAGAGCTTTGGATCTGTGAGCATAAATAACTACAGTACTGCCTGCTGACTTCATGGTAAGGAAAATTAAGGAGACTTAGGCTTCCTTTTGTCTAGAGGGCACAAAGACTTGTTAGTGTGAGGTGGCGTTTGTAGCCAAAATACCATTTTAGAGAATTTAGATATTTCTCTGTGATCATTTACTAAGTGGAGCCAAGAGAAAAAAATCTTGGGATACTTTATATTACTTGGGAGTTTTCTTGTCATTGGAGTACTTTAATGTAGCTTTCATTTTTAGGATTTTTGGGGGGTCCTTTTAATTTACTTTTAGAATTATATGTTACACATAAATTTTTGTTAATGAAAGTTAAAGCCATGTGAAAGAAAAAGTTAATTTGCATGCTGTGCAGTGCTCTGATCTTGACAAAAAATAAATTAAAGCACTATTCCCCTTTAGCATATAAACAATATTGATAGACTAATGATCATGCATTATGAGTAGTTGATAAGACAGGCAGGATTGTAGCTAGAGTTGTATAGATACAGACTGTGACTAATTTTATTTATTTCTTAAATATTTTTAACAAATAAATAATTATTTTGATTATTTTTATTGTATGGTTGTTATCTCTTAACTGAGGCTTCTATGACACAAGTCATAGACTAGAAGGGTTATATTTCTTATAGTACTAAAAGCTAGAAAGATCATCATAAAGGTGCCAGCTGAGCCAGTGCTTGGGGATAGCATTTTTTTAAGTTTACAGATGACCATCTTATCTATATAATTTTCACAGGACTGAAAGAGAAATCTATCCTTTCTTCCCCCACCACTCTCATTCCTTTTTAAAATATTAATTATGTGTGCATGTGTGTTTGTATATGCGCATGTGTACCTGAGTGTAGGTGCCATGGACACTAGAGGCATTTGATCCCTGCAGCTGGAGTGATGGGCAGTTGTGAGGTACCCCATATGGGTGTTGCCAAGTTAACTAACATTTCCTGTGCTCTTAACTAATCAACTGCCTCTCCAGCCCTCACTCTTGAGGGCTCTACCCTCATGGCTTAACTACACCTCTTAAAGACCCCGACTCCTTATATAGATTTAGAATTTCAGTAGTAATTTGAGAGTAACACAAACATGGTTTATAACCTTCTGTCCCTGTCGCCCCCTAATGAATATCTTTCTGACATATAAAATACATTCACTTTGTCCCAACAGAATTCTTTGTTCCAGTATCAACTCTAAAATCCAAAATCTCATCTAAGTATCTAAACCAGAATATGGTGAGACTTGAGAAATAATTCATCCTGTGCCAAAATTTATCTCCAGCTGTGAACTTATGAAAAAGTTATATACTTCCAAAGTACAGTGATGAGGTAGGCATTCCCATTCCAAAGGGGAAAGACAAAAAAGGATTGTGGGACATTCCAGGTAAGCCCCCAAAAGACAAACTCTATGAAATCTAGGATAAGAATAATTCTTCTTGGTTTTACACTCTGCCTCTGCTTTCTGTGCCCAGGAGAATGGCACCTACACACCCTACAGCTTGTCAAAATAGTACCTATCTTTTCTAGTATGTGAATTTCCTTATTTACAAAAGAGTATCCTTGTTTGGTAGATTTTCTCTGCACCACTGGTGTGTCTGTGTATGGTATTATAAAGCCCAGTCTTTTTACTGAACTTCTGCAAATTTAGAAGTCTTCAGAAGTCCCAAGGTGCCAGTGTTTGATTTTATCATGCATTTGACATTCCCTACAGAGTCTTTTCTATGTCAGGCTTTGTGGTTGGGTCTTGAGAGTAAGACCTTGTCCTCAGAAATTTAACTATATTGATTATCACATGTAAACCCTTATGCTAGCCATCTTATATGGATGCTGTGCAAAGAGAGCTAAAATATCCTCATATCCTTCTAGAGTTTATCAGCATTCATAATATCCTTGTGTAAAATACTTTTTTTTTTAAAAAAATCACCTACTTCTGCAATTGAAGTAGAGGGCTCTTTCTGAGAGTTAAGCTTTCAACTTAAGTGAAATAATTTGGGTCTGAGAACTCAAGTCCACCTGAGGGAAATTTTCATTTAAAATTATAGGTGAGTAGTCTGTTTATTAAAGTTAACATTTTATTTCCCTCTGCAAAAGAGGCCATGTTACAGTGTAACGAGAGCTTATCTGCAGGTGCTCAGGCAGATCATTATAGACCATTAGTTAAGTCCTGGTAAACTCCAGCTGTCTTTAACTGTTCTGGGCCATGGGCTCTAGCCCATTGCTCAAAATCTCAGGAAGATTTTCTGGGAGTTATAGCAGGAATAAGATAGGCACTATCCTGCCTTTGGTATTTATGAGCATCACCCTTTTTCTTTACTCCCCCTCCTCACACAAGCTAGGGATCTGAGACTTGTGTATTAAATGAAATTGTGTATAATTCTATTATTTTTATTGTCTCATTATATTTTTATATAATTTCAATCATAAAGTTAGGACAAATGAATGCAAATTGCCTTTAAAAGCTCAATATTTTTCCTACTAGTTGCCAGGCTATCTTTATATACTTCTGTGTTCAGTATATCAAGTCTTACTTAGAAACATTTAAGTCAAAGTCATCCGAAAAAAACCAGACATAGTGAAACTTGACTTTAGATATGTTCCATGGCCTGTGGTTAAAGGTTTGCCTTTTTCATCCATGAGTAAGGATCAGATGCTGCTGTCCCATGTTTATCATCTCTGTGTTCTGAGTCCACTGCTTAAGTTGGACAGACAATGACAGTCAGTGTAAAAAGGAGTCAATGTGTCTTTGTACAAATGCGGATAAAAACAGTTTAAACTGAGATGTTTTTTAAAAGTTTTATGTTCTTTATAAGAAATTTTAACTTCTATGCACAGATCATAAATTAGAGCAGAATGACTCTTCTGACCTAAGTTCAGAAAATTCATTTATCAAGAGGACACATCCCCTCAAAGAACTAAGGTTCCGACCTTTTAAAGGTCCACCGGGCCTCTTAATATCACTACTCTAAGACACACCTTCAACATATAGGTCTTTGGATGAGATTCAGTGTCTAAATCGTCACACAGACTAATTCCCCTTCAGTTCTTTTTTCTTAGAATATGATCTATGCAAACAAAGATGTTACCAAATTTGAAATGAGATGAACAGATGAGATGAACAAACTTGTTATAATCTAGCAAGATGGATTTTCGGGAGTGAAGTCTCTAGTTGAAAATGTAGTACTCTAGAATCTGGTTGAATTCATATTAAGACATTGTACCTTTCCCAGAGTCATAGACAGAATGAATGATTCAAGTAAGCATTCATTGCCACCCCTAATCACAGTGTCTCCTAGACTAAATGTCAAATTTGAAAAACTATTAAAGAATACTTGAATGAAAATATAAACATTAGTCAAAATCATCAGAGTTTAAAAGTTTTGTGAATTTAGAAAGTTTGTTGTTATTAAAATATATTTTGCTAGGAGAGATTTAAACTAATTTGTGTTTGTCTGAGACCTGGTACTTAAAAAAACAAGTCTGTTGTCTTTGAAATTTTAATGCCTGAAGGTCTCTGTTGCTGGGCTCCCTAAGACACATATTCTAGTGATTGGAGGTGGTTTTGTGAAAGGAGAGAATTTTCTCAACAAACTAGAACATGCATTTCTCTTCCCCAAGTAGTGTAAAAAAATATCAGACCTTAGATCTGCAGTTATTTAAGATCATGTCAGCTGGGTGTAATGAAACATGATGTTATCCCAGCACACAAGATACAGAGAAAGAACCAGCTTGGTGATGTACACCTTTAATCCCAGCAGATCTTTGTGAGTTCAAGGCCAGACTGGTCTACCTAGTAAGTTCTAAGATAGCCAGAAGCTACATAGTGAGACGTATATCTGTCTTGACAAAAACAAAAACCAACCAAACAAAACACAAACAGAGACAGGAGAAACATAAGATTGAAGCAAACCTGGGTGACACAGGAAGACTGTCTTACAACAAACAAACACAAACAAACAGAGAGAGAGAGAGAGAAAAGAAAAGGAAAAAATGTCTCAAGACAGAACAAGACTTTTAAAGGCGGATATTTGAATCCTCACATGGGAATGAAAGCACTCTAGGTACTCAGTTCTGTCTGATCAGCCAGTGCTTTAAGACTCATTTTGAGAAATGTATCTTGAGGCGCCCACACCGCCTAGCTCCTGAGAACTGAGTGTAGGCTTGGGGGATTGAAACAAAAGACACAGGCATGGGTCATTCGGGCAAGCAGAATGGAGATGACTCATCGCTTACCCTGTTCTGGGCTAACCTGCAAAGGTAACAGTAAACAGGCTAAGCAGGAAGACCATCCCTGAGACAGGGTCTGTTCCCAACATATCTAACTGTGTGTAAAGCAAGCACAGGGCGCTGTGAGGATAGTGGGTAGCTCAATAGAGCACATGCGTTGCATGTGTAAACTTGGGGTTTAATCAATTCCTAGCGACAGCTTACCTTTCCATGACCCCAGCATCTAGGGAATGATGAGTGTCAGCACAGAGCAGAGCAGGCCTGGTGCCACAGAGCAAGAGATAACAGATATTAAGGTAACTGCAAAGTAGGTAAAATTGTGGAAATAGCACAAATGATAGGAAGCTTTGAGACTAGGTATGCCTTTAGCAGTTAACAGGAACCAGGAACCCACAATTATTGTTTGTTACCCAAAGCAGAATGTGTGAGGGGAAATGGAAATATAATTTCAAATATAAAATATATATAATTGTAACATAAAAACTCAAATTTTAGGTAGAAAAGATTATTTTATCTAAACTGTGCTAAATAAATATTTTAATGGCATCTGCCATTATGGCTGGCTGCTGATTTTTTTTTTTTCTCATAAATCATACATTTAATGTTACTTGTTTTCAGTAGGTTTCGAAAACCTTACTACTATCACACTCAACTAGAAATAAGTTGACAACTCCTGACTAAATTCAGAGAAAATAAATATTAGTCTTCTAAAATATACAGGACTCACTTCCCTAATGTGACCATTAAAATTCAAATACCAGCAGAAAAGCTCAACCCGCTTTCTGCGGGCCACAGAGACTGACCGCCAGCAGCTTCCGGTGACGGCCGGAAACCTCAGCTTGGGCCACAGGGCCCCACAGCTAATCAGCGCCGGGACAAAGATCCCTCGCAGGAGATCGCAAGACCCAGCAGAGGGCCAAAGACACGCCCCACAGCTCACCAGGTACTGCCCCGAACCCGCGAGACACAGGGACCGAGGTAGGCGGGCCTAGAAACCCCCCTGGATCCCAAAAGCGGGC
>JAPYYD010006602.1:0-11008 GCA_028551405.1 Uromys caudimaculatus
CTCAAAGAACCAGCTCCTGGTTTTGTTGATTCTTTGTATAGTTCTTTTTGTTTCTCCTTGGTTGATTTCAGCCCTGAGTTTGATTATTTCTTGCCTTCTACTCCTGTTGGGTGTTATTAGCTTCTTTTTGTTCTAGAGCTTTCAGGTGTGCTCTTAAGCTGCTAGTGTATGCTCTCTCCAGTTTCTTTTTGGAGGCACTCAAAGCTATGAGTTTTCCTCTTAACACTGCTTTCATTGTGTCCCATAAGTTTGGGTATGTTGTGCTTTCATTTTCATTAAATTCTAGGAAGTCTTTAATTTCTTTCTTTATTTCTTCTTTAACCAAGTTATCATTGAGTAGAGTGTTGTTCAGCTTCCATGTGTATGTGGACTTTCTGTTGTTATTGTTGCCATTGAAGACCAGCCTTAATCCGTAGTGATCTGATAGAAGGCATGGGATCATTTCAATCTTCTTGTATCTGTTGAGATTTGTTTTGTGATCAATTACATGGTCAATTTTGGAGAAAGTACCATGAGGTGCTGAGAAGAAGGTATATTCTTTTGATTTAGGATGAAATGTTCTATAGATATCTGTTAAATCCATTTGGTCCATAACTTCTGTTAGTTTCACTGTGTCTCTGTTTAGTTTGTGTTTCCAAGATCTGTCCATTGATGAGAGTGGGGTGTTGAAGTATCCTACTATTATTGTGTGAGGTGCAATGTGTGCTTTGAGCTTTAGTAAAGTTTCTTTTATGAATGTGGGTGCCCTTGCATTTGGAGCATAGATGTTCAGAACTGAGAGTTCTTCTTCATAGAGTTTTCCTTTGAGTATGAAGTGTCCTTCCTTATCTTTTTTGATGACTTTTGGTTGAAAGTCGATTTTATCCCATATTAGAATGGCTACTCCTGCCTGTTTCTTGGGACCATTTGCCTGGAAAATTGTTTTGCAGCCCTTTACTCTGAGGCAGTGTTTGTCTTTAACACTGAGGTGTGTTTCCTGTATGCAGCAAAATGCTGGGTCCTGTTTATGTATCCAGTCTGTTAGCCTATGTCTTTTTATTGGGGAATTGAGTCCATGGATGTTAAGAGATATTAAGTAATAGTTATTGTTGCTTCCTGTTATTTTCGATGTTATTCTTATGTTTGTGTGGCTATCTTCTTTTGGGTTTATTTAAAAGATTACTTTCTTGCTTTTTCTGGGGTGTAGTTTCCCTCCTTGTGTTGATGTTTTCCAACTATTATCCTTTGTAGGGCTGGATTTGTGGAAAGATACTGTGTAAATTTGATTTTGCCATGGAATATCTTGTTTTTTCCATCTATGGTAATTGAGAGTTTTGCTGGGTATAGCAGCCTGGGCTGGCATTTGTGTTCTTTTAGGGTCTGTATGACATCTGCCCAGGATCTTCTAGCTTTCATAGTCTCTGGTGAGAAGTCTGGTGTAATTCTGATAGGTCTGACTTTATATGTTAGTTACTTGGCCTTTTTCCCTTACTGCTTTTATTCTTTCCTTGTTTTGTGCATTTGGTGTTTTGATTATTATGTGACGGGAGGAATTTCTTTTCTGGTCCAATCTATTTGGAGTTCTGTAGGCTTCTTGAATGTTTATGTTCATCTCTTTCTTTAGGTTAGAGAAGTTTTCTTCTATAATTTTGTTGAAGATATTTACTGGTCCTTTAAGTTGGGAATCTTCACTCTCTTCTATACCTATTATCTTTTGGTTCTGTCTTCTCATTGTGTCCTAGATTTCCTGGATGTTTTGGGTTGAGAGCTTTTTGTATTTTGCATTTTCTTTGATTGTTGTGTCAATGTTTTCTGTGGTATCTTCTGCACCTGAGATTCTCTCTTCTATCTCTTGTATTCTGTTGGTGATGCTTGCATCTATGACTCCTGATCTCTTTCCTACGTTTTCTAACTCCAGGGTTGTCTCCCTTTGTGATTTCTTTATTGTTTCTATTTCTATTTTTAGATCTTGGATGGTTTTGTTCATTTCCTTTGCCTGTTTGATTGTGTTTTCCTGTATTTCCTCTTTAAGGGCTTCTAGGTGTTACCTGTGTTCTCCTTCCTTTCTTCCTTCCTTCCTTCCTTCCTTCCTTCCTTCCTTCCTTCCTTCCTTCCTTCCTTCCTTTCTTTCTTTCTTTTTTAAGTCTCAGTTCTGTTTATTTAACGAATGGTACACTGATCATCTCAGAAATCTTTTTCTTCATCAGATGTTTGAGCCCCGTGCAATACCTTTGCTCTTTGAGCTTGAACATGGATTTTTACTCCATCAATAATATGATGTTCTTGTTGTAGTGCATTCTGAGGTTCTTCCTGTGAAGGAAACTGAACCCACCCCATGCCTCTGTGAAGCCATTTTCTTTGTCAAATGGTACAGTGCACCTTCTTACATGGCCAAACTGTGCAAAATGTTCTCTCAGCTCACCTGATGCCTCAGTCCAAGGAATTTTTCTGATAAACACAATAGGCCGACCAGTACTGCAACGCAATGCATTTAGCCCCTTTATGGCGGAGACTGCCATGTTAAAACTCTCTTGTATTTCTTTCTTTTCTTTTCTTTTTTTTCGAGACAGGGTTTTTCTGTGTAGCCCTGGCTGTTCTGGAACTCACTCTGTAGACCAGGCTGGCCTCACACTCAGAAATCTGCCTGCCTCTGCCTCCCAAGTGCTGAGATTAAAGGTATGTGCCACCACTGCCCGGCTTCTCTTGTATTTCTTAAGGGAGTTATTTATTTCCTTCTTAAAGTCTTCTGTCATCATCATGAGAAGTGATTTTAAATCTGAGTCTTGCTTTTCTGGTGTGTTGGGATATCCAGGGCTTGCTGTGGTTGGAGAACTGAGTTCTGATGATGCCAAGTAGCCTTGGTTTCTGTTCCTTATGTTCTTGCCCTTGCCTTTTGCCATCTGGTTATCTCTGGTGTTAGTTGGTCTTGCTCTGACTATGGCTTGTCCCTCCTGCAAGCCTTTTCGTCAGTACTCCTTGGAGACCAGCTCTCTCTGAGAGGAATTTGGGTTTGGAGAGCTGTGGTACAGGATCAGCTCTAGGGTGCAGACAGAAACCAGAAGGATCCTGTCCCCAGCTGTTCCTTGATTCCTGTGTCCTGATGGCTCTGTGATGGTCCCTCTTGATTGAGAAATGTGAACAGAAGTGGTGGTCTTCCTGTGCTCGAAGGTGTGTCAGCAGTCCTGGGAGACCAGCACTCCTTGGAGACCAGATCTCTCCTGGCACTGAGTATAGAACCCTGTGTCACAGTATCAGCTCCCTGGCCTCAGAAGGAAACCAGAAGGCCACTCCTCAGTCCCTGTGTCCTGAGGATTCTGGGAGGGTCTCTCTGAGCAAAGGTGCTGGCCTTACCCCCATCACAGGCTACTCCTGGGAGGGTAGCTCTTTCCCTGTGCTATTTGGGTATGGAGCAAAGTGGGACAGACTACAGGCGTAAACCAGAAGGCTCCTGTCCCAGGCTGTTGTAGGTCCCTGTGTCCTGAGGATTCCGGGCAGGTCCCGCTGAGCAGTGGTGCTCATTTTACCTCCACTCACAGGCTTGTCCACACTCCTGGAATACTAGCTTTCTCCCAGTGCTATTTGGCTATGGAACTCTGTGGCACAGACTGAGGTCCCTGGATGCAGAAGCTTGCTTTGTTTTTTTAAGACAAGCTTTCTTTATGTAGCCCTGGCTATCCTGGAACTTGCTCTGTAGACCAGGATGGACTTGAATTCAGCGATCCACCTGCCTCTGCCTCCCGAGTGCTGGGATTAAAGATGTGCCTTACCACCACCTGGCTAAAAATTTTTTATAGAATATCTCTTAGTCAAGTTCTTTCCTCTCCCCAACTCCTTCTAGATCCTTTCTATCTCCCTACCTTCCCAACTTAATGTTCTCTTACTTTCTCTTAAAAGGTGGGAAAAACCTTTAAGAACCAATAAACCCCCCCCCCCCCCAAAAAAAAGACACACAAAAATCATGGAGTTTGTTTTTCACTGACCAACAACTCCTGGTAATGGGGCCTGGTTAATATACAGTGACACTCCCCTGGGGAAAACTGACCTTCCCTGTCCCAATCGGTATCAACTGCACATAGCTTCTTGGTTAGGAGTAGGACTTTGTGTCCACTTGCCCTTCTCAATGTCCAGTTGTGGGTCTCTGTGTTAATTATCATCTACTGTGAGAAGAAGCTTCTCTGATGAGGACTGAGTGATGCTCTGTTCTACCGGTATAATTGTGCCATTAGGGGTCATTTTATGGCCATGTTCCTTTAGTAGAATAATAGTGGTAGGTTTCCCCTAGGGTCCATGACCTGTCTAGTCTCAGGTTCTTGGCCACTTTATCAGTGTCATGTATGGTTGCATCTTATGACCTTAAATCCAATTTTTGGAAACTGATCAGTTATTCCTATAACATTTGTGCCCTTATTATACCAGTATATGCTGTAGGATATTTGATCACACTGTGAACCCCAAGACTGCGTTATTTACTGAAGAAAACCTGAGATGGTGTTATTCACTGAAAGAAACCTGTTACTAGTTGTGGTGTGGCTCCGCTTTAGTACACACCTTTAATCCCAAATAATGAAGGTAAAATTAGTTAGTAGAAGGAAGCACCCATGTTTGAAAGTGATGTATAATTGAGTGGCAGAAAAAGTGGTGAATCAGAGAGAAATTTGACAGAATAGGATCTGCCCAAAAGGGGAAAGGGAAGCTAAGTAAGAGAGAGCAGTGCAGAGAGAGAGGGAGGAGGGCGTAGTTTTATTGGGACAATTATAGAGAGACAGATTACAGAGAGAAAACAAGCAAGACACAGGTGAAGACAGAACAAGAAGGAGAAGGAGCCAATAGATTAGAACATATTGTTAAAGTTAGTATGAGGCCAAGTAGAGCAATTTAGTCAGAGGCTGAGAGAGAAGACAGATTGAATCAGTCAGCTTGGAGAGGAGTTTGAGCCAGAACAGCTGAGTTGAACCAGCCAGCCAGAGCTCAGAAAGAAACTAGAAAGGGTGAGCTTATTTATCAGTAGGTCTCAGAGGCTGAAAACTTTCTAGGTTCAGATGAGACTGAACAGACAATAAAAGATTCCAGGACTAGGCCTAAGTAGTGAGGCAGTAGGCCTCAGAGATGACAGTTATATCAGGCGAATAAAAGTTACTTTGACAAGTGTATCTTGTAAGCAGATGCTGCTGTAGGTTGAAAGGTCTGTAGCTGGGTAATACTGAGGATTACCTTCCCGCCACGCTCTTTCCTTCCTGCCCTTCCCCTGCTCCTCATTTACTCCACCTATTCTAACATGTCCTTCATCGCCAGGCCACTGTAGTCTACTTCTCCTTCCTTCAAAGATCCCCTCCTCACCCTTAGTCCCTTACTAGCTATGTAACCTCTGTAGTTATTTTGACTAAAACACACATATTTAAAGATTAAGTCTAACATCTATATAGAAGAGAAAACATGCAATATTAATCTTTGGGCATCTGGGTTACCTTATTCAGGATAATTGTTGCTAGCTCTATTAATTTACCTCTAAATTTTATAATTAAATTTTATAATATTTTTTCTAACAGCTGAAAAATATTCCATTGTATAAATGTACCATGTTTTATTATCTATTCTACAGATGATGGACATCTAGGTTCTTTCCAACTTCTGGCATGGTGCCAGCATTATTATTATTATTATTATTATTTTTTTTTTTTGGTTTTTTGAGACAGGGTTTCTCCGTGTAGCCTGACTGTTCTGGAACTCACTCTGTAGACCAGGCCAGTGTGCCAGCATTTTTATGAATATTATTTATATTTTGCAATTTTAAAGAGTTAGACTTTTAAAAGTGAAAATAAAAATCCAGTATAATTCTTAATTCTAAGATTGAAAACCAGTTCTTTCCATTGAAAAGACAGAAAATAGGGGCTTGAGCATTGGCTCAGCAGTTAAGAGTGCTTGCTTCCAGAGGACCAGATTTTCAGTTCCCAGCCACATCATGAAGCTTCCTGTAACTCCAGGGAATCTGATGCCCTCTCCTGGCTCCCTTCAGCAGCAGCACACACGCACGCACACACACACACACACACACACACAGAGAGAGAGAGAGAGAGAGAGAGAGAGAGAGAGACAGAGACAGAGAGACAGAGAGACAGAGAGACAGAGACAGAGAGACGGACAGAGAGAGAGAGAGATTTAAAAATGAGGATGGAAAATAGAAGGACATTTCCAGGAAATTAGAATAAAAAGATAAACAGTAGGAAACCAGGTTGGGTGTGTGTGTGAGGGGGAGGAGAATCAAATTTAGAAAAGACAACATTCAAAGAGCAGATAAAAACATTACATTTAACTATTGTGTGTGTGTATGTGTTTGTGTGGCCACTGGCTTATATGCGTGTGTGTATAGATCAGAAGACAACTTTGGACAACTTACAGGTATTGGTTCTCTTCTTCTACAGATGTCTTGAGAGCAAGTTCCAAGCCAGCCAGGGATACACAGAAGCAGCACAAGGCATTAGGCTCAGTGCCTTTATCTGCTGAGCCATCCCAATGGCCCAACAAGGGAAGAAGGAACATTTAAACACGCAGAGAAAAAATGGAAAAGATAATCACCAACTAAATAGGCCAAAAAAAAATTAAAAATATATTTCAGATTAAACCCCGAGTGCCCATGTTGATGATGGCAGATCCTAGAGCTAAGGAATACATTGTAAGGTTTGAGAACACCAAAGACTAAGAGAGATGCTGCCCTCCCAGAAAAGAGTGGGGTGGGCTCATCCAGATAAAACAGAACACAGGGAAGCATAGTGACCTTGGATGACTCAACTGCAGTACAGGGCTGAGAGACAGTGGGGGAAATGCTGTCCAGGTTCTGAACAAAGCAAGTTTCCAACTTAGAATGAATAGCTAAGACCTGGAAGACCAGGGAGAGTAACTTGGCATCAGGAATCCCAGGCCAGGCTGGGCAGCATAGTGAGCCCCACCTAAACAAGACAGTGAGGAAGTAAACACATAAAAAACAAGCAAACAAAGGCACAGGCAGACCACAGGCACCTGCCTGTTCCCAGGAAGCTGTTAGGATACTGCTGAACTGCTCTGAACCAATAAACCAAGAAAGAGAAGGACACAGGGTCTATGTGTGGAGGCTAAAGGACATTTTTTGGGCCCCAGGGATCAACATCAGTCAATCAACTAGGCATGGTGACACATGCCTTTAATCCCTAATATATAATTAATTAATATGCTATTAATTATACACATTTATGAAATACATGCTCATAGTGTGTAATGATCAATTCAGGGTAATTAGAAAATCCATCACCTTAAAATTTACCTTTAAATTTGTTTGTTTATGCATGTCTGGTTTGATCTGTTGCTATGTATTATAATACTAAATACTGGCCCCCAAGGTTTGATTGCCCCCAGGTGTAGCAGGAGGTATTTAAAAAAGACGACCACCGGCTTCCCGGCTCTGACACCATCCAAGTTCCCTCACTATGTCCAGCACCTGCTGGCCATCTCAGGCCCACAGGGCCTGGGCCCCGAGACAATGGTGTACTCAATGCCTCCATGGCTCTAGGCCTACGTGCAATGACTGCCAACCTCGGGGTTAGATATCACAATACTCAGTAGTAGCCCAGGAAATCAAAACTATTAAAGCTTATAGTTAGCCAAACAGATTTGTATATAAGCAAATACTCCAATCCCCCAAGATGCCCACACAAAAATTTCAAGGCCAATTGATAATGGTAAGATGCCAACACAGATTAGACAATTTATCTCAATTATCCTAACCTTTTGATATACGTAACTACCTGAGGCTACTCAAAGCCGCACTGGTTTACTTCCTTCTTTCCCTGCATTCTCCTCCCTCTCCAACTCTTAGCTCTGCTTCCCCTTTCCCTGTCCAATCACAGGCCTCCTGCTGCAAATAGATTGGACAGGGAAATTCCCGCCACACCCAGGGGTGAGGAGATCCTCATATATACCAAGTGATGCTATGTAACCTTGTCCCCCAAGTTATTCCTGATTGGTGAGTAAAGATGCCTACAGCCTGTAGCTGGGCAGAAGACAGGTAAGTGGGGGCTTTGGTTTCCAGGCCTTGGGTTTAAAGCTGAGACCACACCGGAGAAGGGAGAGATGGGGAGAGACGAGAAGATGCCTTGTGAAAGCATGGCCAGAGTGAGGGCTGGCTAATTGGAGTTAAGAGTGACCCAGATGGAACATGGCAAGTTATAACTCGGGGTTACTGCTGGGAAGTAGACAAAATAGCATAGAGCCTAGATATCTGCCCAGTTCTAATGCTGTTAACGCTTATTATAAACGTAAAGGTTTTGTCTTTTATCTGGGAACTGAACGATCAAAGATGTTAATTAATATTAATCAATTAATCAATGAACTGATTGATGATAATCAAATTATTTACAATTTTATCAACTAATAATACCCATAATGATAATTAATAAAAATAATTAATATTAACAACATTTTTGGTCTTTCAGGACAAAGTTAATCTCTGTAATAGCTCTGGCTGTCCTAGACTCACTTTGTAGACCAGGCTGGCCTCAAACTTAGAGATCTGCCTACCTGAGTGCTGGGATCAAAGATATGAGCCACCACACCTGAATACCTTTAAAAATTATAAGAATATAAAAAATTCCTATCTTTTGGTGGCCTACCTTGCTTTCTGTTGCAGTGATGCCAAAAGTAACTTGGGGAAGAAAGGCTTTATTTCCTCTTCCAACTCCCGCATCATACACAGTTCATCACGGGGGGGGGGGGGGAGCCAGTACAGGAACTCAGGGAAGGAATGGGGTAGGAACTGAACCAGAAACCACAGAGTAAGGCTGTTAATTGGTTTGCTCCCCAGGCTTGTTCAGCCTGCTTCCTTAGCACTTAGACTACTTCTCCACAGGTAGCACAGCCCACAGTGAGCCGGACCCTTCCACATCCATCATTAATTAAGAAAATATCCCACAGGCCAATCTGGTGGAGACATTTTCTCACTTTAAGTTCCTCCTTCCCAGATGACCCTGACTTGTGTCAAGTTGACAAAAAGCTAACTGGCTCATCTGGCTATTTGAAATAGATAATGAAATATTGTTAATTGTAGTCTTCCTACGGTGCCATGGAATACTGAAGCTCGTTCCTCTTATCTAACTGTATTTGTGTCCCCACTCTCCTCATGCATGCATCGGTATTTATTTTCATTTTTAGTAGTGCTGGGGTGCTCATACCTGCCAGGCATGTGTCCCGCTGTTAAGCTATAGTCCCAGCCTCCATAAGTTCACCCCCTACATCCTTTCCTGTTTCCATTCATAATGAGACGATCCTAAAGTCGTTAAGGAGCAAAGGGGACATGAGGCAGAGCGGCTGTGTGGTGGGGAGTACTGGTACCCTGTAGGCTGAGGAGACAGTCCTGCAGGAGACACAGCGGTGACATCGGGAGGCCGACTGTACACAAGGCTAAGTTGAAATTTCACTGGAAAGGAGAATTGGAAAAATGCAAAAGAGAAACATCATAAAGTCTGAGCTTCTATATTTGAATGAGAATTGCTTGTTGGAACCTATAGTTCTCAAGAAACACAGGCACATATAGAAGTAAGAGATAAGGAAGATTTACATATACCCAAACACACAGAGACATGCACACACACACACCTTGACACTGTCCATTGAGGGGCCTTAGAGCAGTTAATTTACCTGCCTGTAACAATGAGCATACACAGCATCTGAATCTTGGCTTCTAAATACTAAATGCCTAACGAAAGGGAATCAAGACCCCTGAAGAGACAACTGGCTCCAGCACCGGAACAGGGGAACAGCACATGGGACATTTAGAGATAGATATCAAGGAAGTGCTCCAAGAACTAAAGGAGCACAAAGTCAATTTGAAAGGTTTTCTCTGGGCCAAATCAAGGTAAGTTGAATATCAAAACAAGTATTGATTGATACAGATTTTCATCCATTAAAGTATGAACTGATAAATCAATATTAATGTATATGGGTGAAGGAATATACCAAATTGCCCCATTTTCAAGTTCAGAACCCAGTGAAAGTCTCTTGAGGCTCCCAGGACATTGAGTACTCCAAGAAAATACCTATGAAAGATTCGTTGGCTCAGGGAGGAAGCTTCCACTTCATAATCCTGTTGCCCAGAGATTTACAACTGAAGAACGGAGGGTTGCTATGAGGATGGCAGCTGTGAGCAATATTAAATGGGACCCATCAAACAGTCTAACAGAAGATGCAGCAGGGCTGGTCTAATGGGCTTTATGGAGCTTAAGATGGCTTTTGGAGCCTCAAGCACTCCTCCTTCACCTCACTGGCTTATTCTAGAGATAGGAGCTGTGGTTGGGATAGACTTCTATGAGTGGATACCTACCTCAGTGATGGTAAGTTAAAACCAGAAGATGCTTCCGGTGGAGAACATCTTACTCTAAGTTTGAATACCCCGAGAACCGGGCAGATTGTTTCCTGGCTTTTACAGCTGGTGCTTGCTAGTTTCATGTCAACTTGAGACAAGCTATAGTCACCTGAGAGAAGGGAACTTCAGCTGAGAAAATCAGCTCCGTAAGATGGGGCTGTAGGCAAGCCTGTAGGGCATTTTCTTAATTAGTGATTGACAGAGGAGGGCCTAGGCCATTGTGGATGGTGCCATCCCTTGGGTAGATGGTCCTGAATGCTATAGGAAAGCAGGCTGAGCAAGCCAGTAAGCAGCATCCCTCTGTGGCCTCTGCTTCAGCTCCTGCTTCTGGCCTTGGCTTTCCTCAGTGGACTGTGATTCAGGATCTGTAAGCCAAACAAACCCTCTCCTCCTCAAGATGCATTTGATCACGATGTTTCTTCATTAAGAACCCTAAGAAACGGCTCCATTATGTGTTTCCTGGACACCAATGAGCTTCCAATAATCATTCATAGGGAGTTTTCCCCAGCATCAGAATCACTGAAAGCATTTTTGGATGTTATGGAATAAATGCATAAGACCTGGGTATTCAAAGTACAACTTAAAGTGCAACAGTGAGAAAAATTGCATTAGGAGATGAGGTATCTGGGGAAATAGGAAGAC
>JAPYYD010006603.1:0-11006 GCA_028551405.1 Uromys caudimaculatus
AATGAAATAGATCAACCTTCTGTGAATTTGCAAGTCCTAGTTTGTCACTCTTTCACATGGATTCATGTACAGGCACAATCTTTTAATGATTACAATGTCCAGACATCTCAATTTTGACAGTCAATAAGGAATGTATGCATTTCACTTGGTGGGTTTGCATCTTGAGAAGAGCTAGGATATATCTATTTGTATTGATTGCTCACATCCTTTGCTAATTGATTGATTAATAGATATTTACTCTGATACCTGCAAACATTTGTGAAAAGGCATATCAGTGCTAAATACTGGCTCTTCTATGCAACTATTGAAAATGTAAGTGTCTGTTGTTGTTAAGAATGGTTTTTTTGATAATTACATTATATTTACCTCATTATCTTTCTTTTCATAATTTTATTAAAAAGGATGCATAATTTACATGTTTGGAAACTATACACATTTGTTTCTAAGAATTTTTGTCGTGTGTTACTCAGAGGCATGATCTTTTTTTTTTTTTTTTTTTTGGTTTTTGGGTTTTCGAGACAGGGTTTCTCTGTGTAGCCATGGCTGTCCTGGAACTTACTCTGTAGACCAGGCTGGCCTCAAACTCAGAAATCCACCTGCCTCTGGCTCCCAAGTGCTGGGACTACACACGTGCGCCACCACTGCCCGGCCAGAGGCATGATCTTACACCACTAGGCCATCATGACAGTCCAAGAATCATTGTTTCTTAAAGTTCTGTGTCCAGAATTTAGTTTTTGAATAGAATAATTGAATTTTATTGATGTAAAAATATATTTGTGCCAATATTGAGCTTCTTTGTTGTTCTTCTTCCATTTCTTTCTGGAATCAAGTATGGCCACATGCCAACCACTATTCTTTTTCTTCAGGATTTCTTTGCCTGTCCAGGTTATTGGTACTACCATATTGATTTAAGACTTTTTTCCTTTCTCCAAAGACTGGTGTTCAATTTCCCTTGGATTACACTTAGTTTCTGTGTTAATGTGTTAATTAGGTTGCTTTAGTCAATTACTTCCCAGATGTTGCCCTCTTTCTCTGTCCTCCCTCACACAGTTCTTCACTACATTGGCCCTCCTCTTTGCTTTAGAAAGGTTGCTGCCCCATAGGAAGTACCCTTGAAAACACTGTTAGGAAAGAGCTATTTACTGAAGAGAACACCCATGGCTCAGGCTCTAATATTGATAAACGAGAAGATCATGTTTTAGAACCCTCAAATCACCTAAGTTTCTAATTAATAAGGATTGGTTGAAAGAATGCTAGGTATTATGGAATATTTGAAATGAAGGACAGAGTTTTGACATTTTTTACTGGATCTTATTTAATATGTAAAAAAGAGCATTTAACATAAAAGTATACTGTGCTCCTCTGGTGTCCTGGATAGTTCTAGATAGAGCTGGACGAAAGAAATTTTTGGATTTGGCTTCATTAGTTTTTATCCAGGTAATGGAATCAAAGACTGTATATAGCTATTCTTTACACATTACTGTTCTAGCATAGTCCACAGATTCACAGGGGATTTCATAATTTTGACCAATGAGGCTGTTTTTTTCCCTTGAAGGAAATTTGTGACAACTTACCCGAAGATTAACTATGAATGCTGACTTTGTTAGTCCTTCTTGAACTATTAATGCATGGCTTTATGTGGGTCTGATAAGAAAATCCATTTACATCATTTGGAAATGTGTTCACATAAACATATTTTGAGGCAGTCCTGAGACCACATTTTCCCAAATTGGCCTTCTTCCAGGGACCTTAATTGTCAAAATCATGGTGATGTCATAGAACTAGCTAAACGATCTTCATCTGTATTTATTAACCAGTTTTCACATGCACTGTGGACATGAGCTGCATTGCCCCAGGAAAACGTTCAAAGACACTTCCAGGGGTGAGGAACCACTTGGAAAGGAGAAAGGATGAATGCACATGTAACCTCTGCTTTGCCCACAGAAAGAAAAGCAGATTGGAATATATAGATGCACCTTGATTTGCTGATCTGCATGACACTTCACCATTCTTACTGCCCAGACTTAGAGCAGGAAGATTATGCTCACTTTGATTTTACTCTTCTTACTCCTGAATATTCCACTCTTTGTGGCCAGTTTTATTAAACTAGGTGTGGTTGGAGAGAGAAGCAGAATGAAGAGAAGGATGGAAACCAGAAATCAGGTTGTGTCTTCACAATTGGACCAGTGAAATGGCCAGTGGAGAAAGAGTAATCCAACAATATTCTCAGTACATAGTATGTGCTTTTATATTTCCCTTTTAAATGTCATCAAACATACTTCCCAAGTGTTCTAAGGATAGAGAGCAGGGCAATGCTTTGAGTCTTCTGTTCTGGTCGCCATACCTGCTATCTAAGAAACAACACCAAATACTTTTAGAGACTCATTGGTATTTTCCCAATTTAAAGTGACCCAGGGTAGATTTTTTCCAGTTGGCCTCCCATAGACAAGGCCATAGATGAGTTAAAACAAACATTCAAACAAATACAACAACAACAACAACAAATCCGACATTTATCTATCACATAAATGTCTCCTCTTGAGTGTATATAGCACAGTAACCAGTTATATCTTCTCAAAAGTATCCTCACAAAAATTTAAAGAGTTTTATCTTAGGTGTCTGCAAGCAAATGTTTGTCAAGTCTGATGATGGTCCTTCCTTCAGTATATAGTTCCCAGTGCATGTCCTTGGGGCACTACTGTTGGTGCCCAACCTTTCAGTGGAATTTTCACATAGATATTCAGGTACTATCTCAAATTCCCTGTAAGTCATTACTCTATATGTTCAGATACTACATTGCTAATTGAAGTAAGAGATCTGTCCACTTTGAGTGCATAGTCTCTCCAATGCAGATGGAACTTAAAGAATGTAGCAGCTGAGAGCATGGAGGACACAAGGGAAACCATCCCTTCTACATCAACAGCATTGACACTATAGGAAGCACAGAGAGTTAGACAAAAGGAATATGATCTCCACTAATCTGCACCAGTAGAGGTCCTCATGCTGAAAGTAAACATGGACACATACTCAGTCGCTATACCTGAAGCAATGCTTGATTCATAACACTCTTGTAATGCAAAAGTCTCCAAAGAATCATCAGGGGAGCAAGTCATTCTTAATGTTAGACCTTGTAGCCAGCAATACACAGCAAACAGGAAATGAACCAAACTGCATCTGTAGAGGACCTTGTCTGAAAATGTCCTGTCATGTTTCTGAGCCTCAACACTGTTGATAATACATACATACATATATACATACTTACATACATACGTACGTACATGCATACAATACAAATATATAATACTGGTATGCAAATTATGGCTTCAAGGTTTCCTTATTTGTTAGAATTCCTTTATTTTGTTATGCATGAGTTTCTGATTCTCGTTCCTTCTTTTAGGTTCCACTCCTGATGTTTTTAAAAAATTTTCATTGTTGTTGTATATTACAATTCTGATGTATTATTTTAAATTAGTGGTGGTTGTTTTTTGTTTTTGATTTGGTTCTCCAACTCCACTGATTCTTATCTTTTCATTTGCGGGAGTTAACACACATAAAGGTAGAGTGTGGTAGAATTTATTCTTTCTGCCTTACTACTTTGAAGGTAGGATATCAATTCTTTTCTAAATATACATTTTAGTTGTATTTTCTGTGTATGTATTTTCGCCTACCTTTGTGTCTGTGTACAAGATGAATGTACTGCCAATGGAGGTAAGAAGAGGGCAGAAGATACACAGGAATGGCAGTTATAGAGAGTTGTGATTCCCAATAAGGTTTTTTATAACTAAACTAGGGTCCTCTTCAAGAGCACAAAGTATTGAACAGCTGAGCCATCATTCTAGCCCCTTTCTCTTTTTAAAAAATTATTTTATTTCTTTATGTTCTAGCCATTGGACACTTTCCTGATTTCCCTTCCCCAAATTCCTCATCCCATCCCTCCGCCCCTTGCCTCTGATAGAGTGCTCACTATCCTGCCCATCAGCCCCTACTCCAGGCATCTTCCTTCCCTGAAACCTCATAGGGTACATGTTTTCCCACTGAGGCCAAGCCAGGCAATACTCTTATATATAGGAGCCTGGGGCCCTTGCCCATATATGCTGCCTGGTTGGTATCTCAGTCTCTGGGAGATCTCAGAGGGCAGAATTAGTTGAGATTGCTAGTCTTCCTATGGGTATGCCCTTCTCTCAGCTTCTTAAATCCTTCCCCTGAGTCAATCATAGGGGGTCCTTGACTTCAGTCTAATGACTGGGTATAAGTTTATGCATGTGTTGCAGTCAGCTGCTGGTAGGCTCTGTCAGAGAATAACAATGATAGACTGTTGTTTGTAAGCACATCATAGCTTCAGTAATAGTGTCAGTCCTTGGTTCCTCTCCCAACTCCCAAATGATGGATCACAAGTTGGGTCAGTCAGTGGATAACATTCCCTTCAGTAGCTCCTCTATTTTTACCCCTGCAATTCTTTTAGACAGGAAAATATCTAAGTCAGAAATTTTAACTCTGTGTTGATAACCCTGTCCCTCCACTTGAGGCTGTGTCTATCTACTGGCGATGGACTCTTTGAGGTGCCTCTCCCAACTTTTGGGCAATTTGGTTAAAGTAGGCTCCATTGAGTCCTGGGAGTCTCTGAGCTCTTAGGTCTCTAGTACTTTCTAGAGGGACCATGAGCCTTCCTCCCTGGAGGCTGCACATTTCAATTCATTGTCCTGGCTCTCTGGACTTCTCTCCAGCCCCGTCCCCTCCACAAACACCTGAGGTGGTTCTGTTTCCTGCCTGCATTCCCCCATCTCTCTCTGAATGCTGTGATTATTTGTTACCCCTTCAAAGTGGGATTGAAGCATTCTCATTTAGGCCTTCCTGCATGTTAAACTTCTTAAGGTCTGTGGAGTGTATTCTGGGAATTCTGTACTTTTTGGCAAATATCCACTTATTGGTGAGTACATGCCAAGCATGTCTTTTTGGGGACTGACTTACATCTCATAGGTTGATATTCTCATGTTCCATCAAATTGCCTAGAAGTTCATGATATCCTCAATTACAGTAGATGAATAGTATTTCATTGTGTGAATGAAACACATTTTCTCTCTCCATTCTTTGATTGAGGGTCATCAGAGTTGTGGTTTCCAGCTTCTGGCTATTACAAATGAGGTTGCTATGAACATAGTGGAGCACATGTCCTTGTGGTTTCATTGGTCATCTTTTGGGCATGTGCCCAGGAATAGTATAGCTGGGCCTTCTGAAAGGAACATTTCCAATATTCTAAGGAAGTTCCAAACTGATTTCCAGAGTTGTTGTACCACTTTAAATCCTTCTAACAATGGATGAGTGTTCCTCTTTCTCCAAGTCTTCACCAGTATGTGCTGTCACTTGGATTTTGATCTTAACCATTTAATGTCCTTAGTCATTAGGGTAATGAAACCAAAAAGATCCTGATATTCCACATTATATCCACCTTACAGCAACTTAATGCATTTTAAATATAAATTTAATTCATATCCAATAGAATTCTGATTATTTTCTTTTTTTTAAACTAATATTTTATTTTATTTTTTTGAGACTTTATTTACATTTCAAATGTTTCCCCCTTTCCAGGTCTCCACTTTGGAAACCACCATCCTCTCCCTGCTCCCCCTGCCTCTATGAGGGTATTCACCACCCACCTATCCTCCTACCCACTCCCGTCTTCCCACCTTGTCATTTCCCTATACTGGGGCCTCTAACAACCTCAGTTTCAAGGGCTTCTCCTTCCCTGATGGGCAACAAGGCCCTCCTCTGTTACATATGTGGTCTGGCCCGTGTGTCCCTCCATGTGAATTCTTTGGTTGGTGGTTCAGTCTCCAGTAGCACTGGAAGATCTGGCCAATTGATATTGTCGCTACCTCCATGGGGCTGCAAACTCCCCAGCTCCTTCAGTCCCTTCTCCAACTGCTCCATCTGGGAACTCACACTCAGTCCAATGGTTACTGTGAAGTAAAACTTGGGTATTCTGAACTTTTGAGCTAATATCCACTTATCAGGGAGTACATACCATGTTCGTTCTTTTGTGACTGAGTTGCCTCTCTCAGGATAATATTTTCAAGTTCCATCCATTTGCCTGCAAATTTCATGAAGTCATTGTTTTGATAGCTGAGTAGTATTCCATTGTGTAAATGTACCACATTTTCAGTATCCATTCCTCTGCTGAGGGACATCTTGGTTGTTTACAGCTTCTGGCTATTATAAATATGACTGCTATGAACATAGTGGAACATGTGTCTTTATGACATGTTGGAACATCTTCTGAGTATATGTAAAGGAATGGTATAGCTGGGTCCTCAGGTAGTATTATGTCCATTTTCTGAGCGTCCGCCAAACTGATTTCCAGAGTGGCTGTAGCAGAGAGCAATCCCACCAGCCATGAAGGAGTGTTCCTCTTTCTCCACATCATCGCCAGCATCTGCTGTCCCCTAAGTTTTTGATCTTAGCCATTCTGACTGGTGTGAGGTGGAACCTCAGAGTTGTTTTGATTTGCATTTCCCTCATGACTAAGGATGTTGAACATTTCTTTAGGTGCTTCTCAGCCCTACAAATTTCTTCAGTTGAGAATTCTCTGTTTAGCTATGTTCCCCATTTTTTGATAGGGTTATTTGTTTCTCTGGAGTCTAACTTCATGAGTTCTTAGTATATATTGGATATTAGCCCTCTATCGGACGTAGAGTAATTAGGGAAATGACACCCTTCACAATTGTCACAAACAGTATAAAGTATCTTGGTGTGACTCTAACCAAACAAGTTCTATATGACAAGAACTTCAAGTCTCTGAAGAAAGAAATACAAGAAGATCTCAAAAGATGGAAAGATCTCCCATGCTCATGGATTTGCAGGATTAATATAGTAAAAATGGCATCTTGCCAAAAGCAATCTACAGATTCAATGCAATCCCCATCAAAATTCCAACTCAATTCTTCATAGACTTAGAAAGAGCAATTCTCAAATTCATTTGGAACAACAAAAAACCCAGGATAGCAAAAATTATTCTTAACAACAAAAGAACGTCTGGGGGAATCAGCATCCCTGACCTCAAGCTGTACTACAGAGTAGTAGTGATAAAAACTGCCTGGTATTGGTACAGTGACAGGCAGGTAGATCAATGGAATAGAATTGAGGACCCAGAATTAAACCCAGACACCTATGGTCACTTGATTTTCAACAAAGGAGCTAAAACCATCCAGTGGAAAAAAGACAACATTTTCAACAAATGGTGCTGGTTCAACTGGAGGTCTACATGTAGAAGAATGCAAATTGAACCATTCCTATCTCTCTCTACAAAGCTCAAGTCCAAGTGGATCATGGAAAGCAATTTTTAGTTAGTGTTTTTATGGCCTGGGTGTTAGAGTCAACTGTGCCCATGCTGAATATCTGATTTCTGTTCCTCTACCCATGTCAGGTTGCTCACAGCTGTCTCTGTGTCTAACTCCAGGGTTACTGGATGCTTCTCACTTGCAGCCGCACTTGTATATACATACAAGCACTATTTTTTGCTACTACTGAACACACATACCTACGTAAGCAAAGTAATATAAATGATTACGTTAAAATTTTGATGAATTTATTGTTCTAAACAGGGTTGATTCTTATTTTTTATATTAGAAAGAATTTTTTAAACATATATAATAATTTTGAGTGTATATTAAGTGGGAATGTATGGATTTTAGATGACACATTGTAAGGTTAGGCTCTCTCATGTTATTAAGTAGTTCTGGGGATGCACTCGGTTTATCATATTTAGTGTTAAGGGATTTAACTGCTTGGCCATCATACTGGCCACTAATGTCCTTTAAAGACAATGATTTCTTTAGAATTGATTATAGGCTAAATCTTCCATTCTCCCATTTGTATGTAGCCAACACTAAACTTTTGGAGACAAAGGCTTTTGGCCTTGGCATTTTTTGCTTGATCCCAGGTTTGACTTAACCTTGCTAGCCACAGTGTCTCGAATCTCATAGCAGGCATTCCTTTGATTCCTTTCTGCCTGATAACAGATTATCTAGGGCCTTGACTTTTAGACTTGGCTGGATTAGCAAATCAAGGTGTTCCAGCAGGCCTCCCTTTGTTTCCTCCCCAGTGTTACTGCCCCCAGGTAGGGATTAGATGTCCGGCCTTCAACTCAGGGTTTATGTCTGATCGCATTGTGGAATTTCCCCTCCCTTTGCCATTTCCCGCCCAAAAGTGTTTAAAAATATGGAACATTGAAGATTGAACGGAATCTCGTCTTGCTCCAACGCGTCCTTTGTTTCCTGCTTCTTTCCCCAACTGAAGGTTTCTCTCTACAGCACAGAGCTCCCGCTGGCGGGAACTTCGAACCTAGTCAATAGCCTATCCTGGAAGAGCTCTCCAGGACCTGGCGGGTAGCGAGCTCTTTGCACTAAACCAATAATGTTTTGAGTAATATTGGTTCTATAACTGACAATGCATTTTGAATAATTGTGGCTAACTATGCCATAATATTTTAACCCATTATATTGCAGCATAATAAACTGGGTATGTATAAAAATATAATATATAAGAATCCTCTTATTCTATACATCATGTATCAAACATTATCCACAAATTCATAGATATCAAATCATGTGAATTTTTTAAATGGGGGTGTCTAGATCAGGAATAAAGTCTTCTTTCTCTTCTTTAGCAGTTTCTTTCTTTAATGTTACAAGTAATCATTTGTCTTCTTCATTAATCTAACAGAGGTCTTGAACCTTGATTTCCAGCATCCACCTAGCAGAGTCCAGTCGAACTTTTG
This sequence comes from Uromys caudimaculatus, assembly GCA_028551405.1. Classification (NCBI taxonomy): domain Eukaryota; kingdom Metazoa; phylum Chordata; class Mammalia; order Rodentia; family Muridae; genus Uromys; species Uromys caudimaculatus. Next base: position 8,774 of record JAPYYD010006603.1, read on the forward strand.
CAATTTTCTGTGTTCCAATGTCTCCCGCACTTACATGTTGACCAGAAAATATATAGGGACATATACTTAAATGCATAAAAGAATGAGTAAATATTATGAAAATTCAAGATTGGAATATAATATAATTTTAGAGGAGATCAGTTATTATAAGAAATTTGTTTAGAATTGCCTTAACTGCAATTTGAATATTAAATGTTTCATTGAAAAAATTACATTTTCCATGAATTTTCAATGAGGAAAATGTGGATGCTAATGCAGGATGTGTTCCTTAAAGGGACATTGTCAATGATCATTTTTCTATGCAGACTAACTTAGGGACATGATAGATTTTGTTAATCCTGATCCATTTTAGACACATTTAGCATCCCATTGTGGAAGTATTGATGAAAGTGAAGGATTTATTGCAGTTACAATCACTCAATTCTCTTTTTGGAAATTTCATTTTCTAGGAAGCAGCAAAATGAAAGCATCTGGATCCCATTCCATCCTTTCAGAATTTTCAGAGTCCAGGACCTCAATCAGAACTTCACACAATGGGCAGTCTCTGAGAAAAATTAGATACCTGCCAGTATCAGTAGTATTGCCTATCTCTTCCAGAACTACAATATAATAGAATGTTGACATATCTACAAGCTTATTTTATTTTATTCTGTTTTATTTTTTTATTCTTTAATCTTTTTTTTTTACAGTCCAGTTGTTATACCCCTCCCAGTCTGCCCCCGGACTCTTCCTCACCACATACCATCTCCCCCAACTCCAAGAGGCTATCCCAACCTCTCCAACCCCCAGAATTTTCCAGTCCAAGTGGCCTCAGCTCTCTTGAGGGTTAGGTGTGTCTTCTCTTACTGTGGCCAGACCAGGCAGTCCAATGCTGCATGTGTGTGTGTCAGGGGTCACATATCAGCTGATGTATGCTGCCTGGTTAATGGCTCAGTGTCGGAAAGATCTTGGATGTCCAGGTTAATTGAGACTGCTGATCTTCCTATGACTTGCCCTCTTCTTCAGCTTCTTGCAACTGGTCCCTAATTCAACCACAGGGGTGCTGGGCTTCTGTCCATTGTTGGCCATAATATGTTTGTATTTGAGAGTAGAGAAAGAACATCTGCTCCTTAGACTTTTGGCCAGAAGCTTGAAGAGCAGCTGGAAATACAGACAGTATTCTGTCATGTATATCCTCCTGCTGAAAATCAGGAAATGTGTTCTGATTTCATTTTTGTTAATTATTTGGTTGGTTTGTTTGTCTGATTGATTGTTTGATTTCATAGATGGTTTCTATGTGTAGCCCTGTCTGTCCTGGAACTCACTTTCTATACAAGGTCATTGATTCAACTGCCTTATCAACTTTTATTGGAAGATGCCAGAGGGGAAATATGCATGAAAGCAAAATGATGAATAAAATTGTCACCATAATTTGAGTTTTTTGTTCTCCCAGACTAAACGATACAAGTGAATGAAGATTTTATGGACAATGTACACAAGTTCGGTAGATATGATAATTCTAGACATCACTAGAGGAAGTGAGAGTGATTCTAAAACTAGATACATGCACTGTAACCCAATATTTGGTGGGTATGTAACAACTTTATATTTGACAAATTTCCAGAAATATTTTTTAAGAAATATTATTTCTCCCTGATCTTTTGGATAGAATTCCTGTCTGGTCTCATTAAAATGATGTAGATTTTAGGTGCAAAGATTCATCCAAACATCCCTGCACTGGATGCCAAGATGGAGAAGATCTCCACCGCAACCATGACATTGCCCTTGGTGCTATGGTAGACAGGGAGGAAGGTGACCCAGACACTGCAGAATACCAGCATGCTGAAGGTCAGGAACTTGGCTTCATTGAATGTGTCAGGCAGATTCTTTGCCAAGAAAGCCACAGTGAAGCTTCCAAGGGCCAGACAGGCCAAGTATCCCAGGACACAGTAGAATGCAGTAAGTGAGCCCTTGTTGCACACAATGATGACGTGGCCATGCTCAGAGTGTTCATCAATATCAACAAAGGGAGGAGAAACTGCTAGCCAGATTGCACACAGAATACATTGGAATAAGGAACATATGGGAATAATATAGTCGGGTGTCCCTGATACTGGGAAATTTCTCAACCTTCTTCCTGGGTCTGTGACTTTGAAAGCCAGAACCACAGTGATTGTTTTGGTCAGAACTGTGGAAACAACCACTGTGAATACAATTCCAAATGTAATTTGCTGTAAGGTACAGGTGGCTCTGT
>JAPYYD010006604.1:0-11004 GCA_028551405.1 Uromys caudimaculatus
GCCAGGGCACACATGCAGGGATCAGGGGACCACCGTGTGGGGCCTGCACAAGCCAGGGCACACATGCAGGGATCAGGGGACCACCACATGGTGCATGCACATGCTAGGGCACACATGCAGGGATCAGGGGACCACTGTGTGGGGCCTGCACATGCCAGGGCACACACTCAGTGGTCAGAGGACATCAATAAAAGTAAGTGTTCTCTTTTCACCCTCTGGGTTGGTTCTGGGGATGAAACTGAAATCTGAAGGATTGGCAGCAAGCACCTTTACCTACTGAAGCATGCCATTGGCCAGCATCAACTACTTGTGTATGTGAGTACACTGTCACTGTCTTCAGACATACCAGAAGAGGGCATCGGATCCCATTACAGATGGTTCTGAGCCACCATGTGGTTGCTGGGAGTCGAACTCAGGACCTCTAGAAGAGCAGTCAGTGCTCTTAACCACTGAGTCATCTCTCCAGCCCCCATTGTCTGCTTGTGATGGTTTGAGGTTGAGACTGGATCCATCAGTCAGGCCTCACGAGCCCATGAGGTTACATGCAAGATTTCTAATTTAATTTTTTTTAACCTGCTTGAAACAAGGCCTCTTGTAGGCATGGATTGCTGTGCCATGCCTACCTTATAAATTTTGTTGGGTGGCTGTTTTTTTTGTTTGTTTGTTTTGTATGTGGTACTGGTGTACATCCTAAGCCCAGGTTCCTGATTTTTTTGTTGCTAAGTTTTTCGAGATGGGTTCTCTCACATCCCAGGCTGGGCAACCTCAATGCCCCTCCTCTGAAATCTTTTAAAGTTAAGGGCTGGAGATGCCGCTGTGTGGTGAGAGCTACGTGCTCGCCAACTAGCTCTGGGTTCAGTCCTTAGCACCAGACAGGGAACTGTTGGGCTAATGCTTTAGTTAACAGTTATTTCTGGAAGGAGGCTAGAACAGAAATCACACTTTTGGTTTTTAAACTGTGTGTGTGTGTGTGGGGAGACGGGGGAATTTGGTACATGTACAGGTTAGAGAATAACTTTGGGGAGTCAGTTTTCATCCATTGAGGGCTCTGGAGTATTGAACTCAGGAAGTCTGGCTTGTGTGCAAATGCTTTTACCTACTAAGCCATCTTTTTATTGGTTTTTTTTTTTTTTTTTTTTTTTTTTTTTTTTTTTGAGACAGGGTTTCTCTGTGTAGCTCTGGCTGCCCTGGAACTCACTCTGTAGACCAGGCTGGCCTCGAACTCAGAAATCTGCCTGCCTCTGCCTCCCAAGTGCTGGGATTAAAGGCGTGTGCCACCACTGCCCAGCCACTTCCCAATCTTTTGACTATGTTTTAAGTATTCCAGCCAACACTCCTCTTAGGAGGTCACCAGACAGTATAGTGCCTCGGTATCAGAAGGACCTCACCACTGGTGTGGTGTAACAGAGTAGACACTGTTCTGGGGCCTTTTGCATGGTTCTTTATTAACTCTCACTGCGCTGGATAGTTTTATGGCAAGTTGACACAGGCTAGAGTCATCTGAAAGGAGGGAATCTCAACTGAGTGAATTCCTCCATAGGATCTGCTGTAAAGCATTTTCTTAATTAGATGGATAGGGTGGGGGAACCAGCCCATTGTGGATGATACGATCACTGGATTGGTGGTGCTGGGTTCTATAGGAAAGCAGGCTGAGCACACCAGTAACAGCACACACACATACACACACACACACACACACACACACACACACACACACACACACACACACACACACACCCCAGCCTCTGCATCAGCTTCTACCTCCAGGTTTCTTCCCCCGAGTTCCCCGTCCTGACTTCCTTCAATGATGGACTGCAATGTGGAAGTGTAAACCGAATGGCTCCTCTCCTCTCACCTCCTTTTTGGATCCTGGTGCTTCATTATAGCAGTTACATTATAGCAGGACAGTTACAATCTCAACACACCTGCATTCTCTCTGATGGATAGTCAGTGAGCTGGGTGCAGAGCTGGGGGTCAGGTGGGAGGGGCAGCTACCAGAAGCTTGGCTATTTTCATTTCTGAGGACTGTTGCCCACCTCCTGCAGCCCAATTTGTTTATCTCAGTATGGTAAAAGTCACAAAAATTTCCATTGTTTCCATCTGATGAATCAGAGCTGGGTGTGTGGTACATGCCTGAACTTGCACTGGTATAGTGGAAGTCTGGGTTACATAGATACATCCCCCTTCCATGATGATAGATAGAGGGAGGAGGAGGAGGAGGAGGAGGAGGAGGAGGAGGAGGAGGAGGAGGAGGGAGGGAGCTTCAGGAGTACCACAGAGATGACACAAATTTGTAATCCCAGCACTTGCAGGGCTAAGGCAAGAGGATTGCTGGGAGTTTAAGGCTCAAATTAAGACCTTGCCTAACAAACAAACAAAACCAGAAGCAACTTCAAACACCGGGGGAAGGGTCTGGAAGAGAAGGCTACTTTCACAGAGAACTCAAGTTTGATTCCCAGCACCCAAATGCTGGCTCACAACCATCTGGCCTCTGCAGGCACCAGGCATATAGGTTGTGCAAAGCACTCATACACACAAAATAAAAACTTTAAATTAAAGAAAATTTTTAAAAAGCAGCAAGGGCCAGGGGCTGGGGTGGGGGTGGGGGGAAGCACGCCTTTAATCCCAGCACTTGGGAGGCAGAGGCAGGTGGATGTCTGAGTTCAAGGCCAGCCTGATCTACAGAGTGAGTTCCAGGACAACCAGGGCTATAAAGAGAAACCCTGTTTCGAAAAAACAAAAACAAAAACAAAACAACAACAACAAAAAAAAAACAAAGCAAGTTTCAGGATGGCCAGGGCTACACAGAGGAAGCCCTGTCTTAAAAAAAATCACCAGAGGGTCGGGCGGTGGTGGCGCTTGCCTTTAATCCCAGCAAGCGGGAGACAGAGGCAGGTGGATTTCTGAGGCCAGCCTGGTCTACAGAGTGAGTTCCAGGACAGCCAGAGCTATACAGAGAAACCCTGTCTTGAAAAAAACAAAAAAAAAAAATAAAAATAAAATAAAAAAATAAAAAAAAAATCATGAGAGAGAGAGAGAAGCTAAAACTCCCTCCCTAAAAATCAGCAAGGGAAAGGGGAGTGGGGGGCATGGCCCACCCTTTCCTGCCTCTTAGCTTTTTGTGCTGGCTTTGCCCTGGAGGAATTGTTTGCCCTGGAAGGAACTGCCCTGTCGTTATTCTCAGGATCACTGCTTAACAAACAAACTATTCCCCTGGCTCTCTTCCAACCACTCTGCTCTGGAATAGCAAGTTTAGTCAGGCTCTGAATTTAATATCCCAAGATCCTATGATCTGTGCCAGCCATGCCACAGGGCCTGCCTTCCTTCCCCCAGTTTCTGGCAGACAAGGGTAAGCCGGAAGCTTGGTCAGACAGGAGCTTAGAGGCACGGCCTTGAGAGGGTGGGGCAGGAGGGGAATTCCTGGGTGGTCACTTAATCCACCTGGATTTAAAGCTTACAGAGGCCTGACCTTCACTCTGCTGCCCTTCTGTGAGTCTATACTGTCAGTGAGTGGAGAGGCAGTCTCAGGGCAAAGCTTTGAAAGGCTCCAAGGCAGAGGATGGAGGATCTGTGCTCTGGCCTTTCAGCTACTGCCTTCTTGGCTTCTCCCTCACCTGGATCGTTCATGGGGTTCTAAGATAATGTGGGAAGCCATGTGGGTCCCAGCCAGCCTGGTGCTGGCTTACCCAGTATTACGAAGCTCTTGTGCAACGTGAGCCACATGTGTGTCTGCTCTTGGTTCTGCAGGTTGGGGACCATGGCTTGTCAGGATTTGTGTTATCGACTAAATTGATTTGTGTCTGCCATTCTTCTTTGAAAAGTCCACACCCCTGCTCTCGGGTGCCTCTCTGTGTTAACTCTTGCACTCAAAATCTATGTTTAAAAATGTCTCTTTTTTTTTTTTTTTTACATTTAGTCACATTTATTGATGCATTCAGTATCAAGTACATAAGTGCAATAAAAATGTCTCTTAATGCCAGGCAGTGGTGGCGCACACCTTTAATCCCAGCACTTGGGAGGCCGAGGCAGGTGGATTTCTGAGTTCGAGGCCAGCCTGGTCTACAGAGTGAGTTCCAGGACAGCCAGGGCTACACAGAGAAACCCTGTCTCGAAAAACCAAAAAAAAAAAAAAAAGTCTTTTAATAAACCTCAACTCAGCCAGGCCCTGTTGGCACACTCTGGGGGCTGAGGCAGATGAATCTCTGAGTTCAAGGTCAGCCTGGTCGACAGTTCCAGGACAGCCAGGCTAGGTCTATGCAGAGAAACCCTGTCTGGAAAAACAAAAATAAATAGTAAATAAATAAATAAACTCTAACTCCGGGCTAGAGAGATGACGGGTCCATGGTGAAGAGCTACTCCTACTCTATATATTATGTATGTATGTATGTATGTATGTATGTATGTATGTATGTATGTATGTAAGTAAGTACACTGTCACTGTCTTCAGACACACCAGAAGAGGGCATCGGATCCCATTACAGATGGTTGTAAGCCACCATGTGGTTGCTGGGAACTGAACTCAGGACCTCTGGAAAAGCAGTCAGTGCTCTTAATCGCTGAGCCATCTCTCCAGCCCCCCTCCCCTTTTTTTCTCCTACTCTTCCAGAAGATTTGCGTTTGGTTCCCAGGTCTCATGGTTTAGAACTTACAACCATCTGTAATTCCAGTTCCAGGGGATTCAATGCCCTTTTCTGTTCTCTGTAGGTACCTGCACTTCTGTACACATACACATTATTAAAAATAAATCTTTAAAAAAAAAAACCTCTGTAGCATTGCATTCTAAAGCAATGCCTGTCTTCTGTCACTGTTTTGTGGTGCAAGGAAACTGAAGCCTTTCTCCTGGTAGACTAGCACAACAGAGAGCTCTGGTGTGCTGGTTTGGTTTGGTTTTGGAGCAGGGTCTCACTATGTAGCTCTGGCTGGCCTGGAATTGCCTATAGAGACCAGGCTGCTTCAAACTTGAAGCAATCCCTCTGTGGTTTCCTCTCAATGGCTGGGGATACAGGTAGAAGCCACCACCCTGGCTTTACCACCATTTTTGTGCTAAATTCAAAGTAATCCCATGGGCCTGGGAATGGATGTGCTTTGTAAGGGCCTCACCAAGGGTAGCCAGACCTGAGCATATAGGACCACAAGGAAAGACCAGGAAACTGCCTGAGCACACACTTGCCTGAGTTTGGGCGTGTTGTTCCCTGAGACACGGTCTTGTGTATTGCAGGCTGTCTATAAGCTCATTGTATAACCAAGGATAAGCTTAGACTTTTGACCCTCCTGCCTCTACCCCATTGATGGTATTACAGGGTGTGATACCAGACTGGTTTCTGTGGTGCCAGGGACTTAACCCTGGGCATTGTGCATACGAGGCAGGAACAGCACCAGCTGAGCTACAGCCTGGGCACCAGTGGATTTTCTTCTTGTGGCCCAGGTTGGTCAAAGTCTCACAGCATCCTCTGACCTCAGTCTCTCTGTACTGGCTGGTTGTGTGTCAACTTGACACAAGCTGGAGTTATCACAGAGAAAGGAGCCTCCCTTGAGGAAATGCCTCCATGAGATCCAGCTGTAAGACATTTTCTCAATTAGTGATCAAGAGCCCCTTGAGGGTGGTAACATCTGTGGGCTGGTAGTCTTGGGTTCTATAAGAAAGCAAGCTGAGCAAGCCAGGGGAAGCAAGCCAGTAAGGAACATCCCTCCATGGCCTCTGCATCAGCTCCTGCTTCCTGACCTGCTTGAGTTCCAGTCCTGACTTCCATTGGTGATGAACAGCAATGTGGAAGAGTAAGCCGAATAAACCCTTTTCTCCCCAACTTGCTTCTTGGTCATGATGTTTGTGCTGGAATAGAAACCCTGGCTAAGGGGCTGGACAGAAGGCTCAGCACTTGTGAGTTCAAATCCTAGCGACCACATGGTGGCTCATAACCATCTGTAATGAGATCTGATGCCCTCTTCTGGTGCTTCTGAAGACAGCGACAGTGACAGTGTACTTACATAAAAAAATAAATAAATCCTTGGGCAGAAGAGAGCAGGGCCAGAGCTAGAAGGAAAAAAAAGAAAAAAGAAAAGAAGAAACCCTGAGTGAGACACTCTCCCATTCTAGAATTACAGGAGCACACATCACACCGGCCTGAAGTAGATACCCTTAATTCTATTTTAGAGATGATCATATAGAAACTTAGGGAGCACACATGTACTTCATTGTTAAAAAGTAAAAACCAGCCGGGCAGTGGTGGCGCACGCCTTTAATCCCAGCACTTGGGAGGCAGAGGCAGGTGGATTTCTGAGTTCGAGGCCAGCCTGGTCTACAGAGTGAGTTCCAGGACAGCCAGGGCTACACAGAGAAACCCTGTCTCGAAAAACCAAAAAAAAAAAAAAAAAAAAGTAAAAACCAAACCAAACCAAACCAACCCACCCTCTACCAAGGGGTAGATTCCAGACACAAACACAGGTCTTACCCAACCAAGAGCGTGTTCTTCCAAGTCGCTGGAAATCTCCAGAGTTCTCCAGTCACCTAAACCTTTGAAATTTGCTTAAGAATGCCTGTCTTGGGCTGGAGAAATGGCTCAGCGGTTAAGAGTGCCGACTGCCCTTCCTGCCCTTCCGAAGGTCGTGAGTTCAAATCCCAGCAACCACATGATGGCTCACAACCATCTGTAATGAGATCTGATGTCCTCTCCTTGGGTGTCTGAAGATAGCTACAGTGTACTTACATATAATAAATAAATAATTTTTTAAAAAATCCTTTAAAAAAAAAAAAAAAGAATGCCTTTCTCAGCTTGGTGTGGTGCTTATACTGGTTAAACCGGAATTTGAGGAGCTGAGGCAGAAGAACCAATGTGAGTTCCAGCCAGCTTGAACAAGTCACACACACACACACACACACACACACACACAAAACCGACTCAACAACAACAACCCAGAAAAACCCGCCTCCCGGGTTCACAATGTCTTTCCCTTTGGTTTCCCCTGGGTATGCTTAGAATTATATCATCTTTTAAAAACAAAAGGATTGAGGAGAAAACACGGCTGGAAAAGAAGATACTGGAGCCTCTGGCTGAGGAAGGAGCTCTCTCCTCAAATGTTCTTGGCTTCCTCTCCTGCCCCTGACACTCCCTGTCCCTTAAAAGTCCATCTCAGTCTTTCCAGTTTCAGAACCCTGAACTCTGTTGCCTCCGGATATGAAACTCAATAAATGTGTGTGTGTGTGTGTGTGTGTGTGTGTGTGTGTGCGGGTGGGTGCATGCGCGTGGTGGGGGTGGGGGTAGCGGTGCTGAGAATTAAGTCCACAGCGTGAGCATGTTTTCTACCAATGAGCAACAGTCCCAGTAGCTTGGGGTTTTTACTTCAGACCCTCCAGCCTTCCAGCAATTAAACCTACCACTGTGCTTCTGCCTTAGAAGTACCCAGGCTAAGAGGACAGACAAAATTTCAAATAATTCTTGTGGAGAAATGGACATGGGCTGGGTACAGCGTCTGTTTCTGTTAATCCTAGCACTGAGTGGCCAGACAAGAGGGTGAAGCTGAGTTCAAGGCCAGCTTCCAGGTACACAGTCCCAGATATCGTTCGCTCCAGAATGAGACCCTGACTCAAATGTATTTATTTGGGGTGAGGGTGGGGGTTCGAGACAGGGTTTCTCTGTATTAGCCCTGGCTGTCCTGGAACTCACTCTGTAGAGCAGGCTGGCCTCGAACTCAGAAATCCGCCTAGCCTCTGCCTCCCAAGTGCTGGGATTAAAGGTGTGCGCCACCACTGCCTGGCTCAAATTTTCTTTTAAAGAGTGTTCTAAGTATTGCTGATTCACAGGGCAAGAGTAAGCCCAAGACTATTAGTGGCCACAGGTGGTGGTGAGCGGGCAGGCTTCTCAGGGAAGGGAGTCTGGAAGTCTCTGGAAGTGACTAGGTAGCTCTAACATGGCCTCCTGGAGGAATCCCCGGTCAGAGGTGCACAGAGTAATGGAAAAATTCTTGAAGTTGAACCAGTTGGACTAGATCAGGGTGGTGACTCACTAGAACTGAATTCATTAGGTCTAACTGCGGAACAAGCGGCTGTTGGCCAACCCTTCTCACACAGACAGAGGGGATCTATGAAGCAGCATCTTCTAAACATTGGCTGAGATCAGCAAACGACTAAATGCCCTTGGCTTCCCAGAAGAGATATTTTGATATGGACGTATGTGAGTCCGTGCAGTGTGCCGGGATGCGTACACACACACATACACACACACACACATACACACACACACACAGAGGGGGAGAGAGACAATGGTTCTCTCCAGAAACTATCTCTTCCAATTTACACTCAGGAACCTGTGTGGGGAGCTTGTAGTGCTTGTGTGTGTTTGGAATTTCAGCACTTGGGTATCAAGGCTGGGGGAGCAAGAGTTTAAGGCCAGCCTTGGCTACACAGTAAGTTCAAGACAAGTCTGGGGTACATGAGACCCTATTTCAAAAAAAAAAAAAAAAAGAAAGAAAAAGAAAAAAGTTTAAAAGAAAAAAAAACACACAAAAGGTATGTGTGTGACAATTAATAGTCTCTCCCTGCCATGGCTTGTTACCTCAGAACTAAGACTCTAATGCGCTCTCTTTTTTTTTTTTTTTTTTTTTTTTTAAAAAGACAGGCTGTAATGTAGCTCAGGCTGGCCTCAAACTTTTCATCCTCCTGCTCACCCCTCCAAAGCATGAGGATTACAGAGGTGGGCTACCAAGCCCAGTAACCTCATACTGTGGTTTCAAGGTATCTAACTGGGAAGTCTTTAATTCCTACACAGGAGGAGGAAAGAGGGGCAGGGAAGGGGAAAAGGGGGCATCACTGAAAGCTAAATGTATATATAATCGAAGGGGGAAGTAGAAAGGCACAGAAAGGTGATGTCTGGGGCAAAAAGCTAACCAGGTAAATTAGTAGGCGGGTCCCAACACCTCTGCTTAGGGGCTCACCCAAAAGTTTGTTTTACCGCCCTATGAGGCGAGTTGCTAGCAGAGGACAGGACGGACACACCCGCTCTCCTAAAAGGGGCGAACTGACAGGGGCAGCAGGCACAGACAGAAGAACCGACAAACTCTAAGTTAACACCACCTTCCAACAGCAGAGCATAGAGCGCAGCCTGGCAAGGAGTTATGTGAAAGGAAAGCCAAGCTGGCGTCCTCAGCATTCTTCTTTCCCTCCGTAACCGAGGCTGGACACCCTGCAGTCCTTCTACCTCACCCTTTATGGAAAGTTTTTACTTACTCAGCCAAGCTGCAGCCTGAGGCAAAGGGAGTGGCTGCAGCCTGGCGCGGTCGATTAAGCCCTGCTCTTCCTGTCCCGGGACACTTTCCTTTTTGGGTCACAGGTCCTCCTAACTTGAGAACCAAGAGGCTGATTTTCCTTTGAAAACCTTGAGAACTCCATAGGCGATGGACTGCATACGTGTACGTTAACCGTGATGTAAAGACAGTAAAGCAAACAAACTATACTACAAGATCGCTTCTCCTTCCCTATTTAAACCTAAAATGGAGGTGGTGGCGCACGCCTTTAGTCCCAGCACTTGGGAGGCAGAGGCAGATGGATTCTGAATTCGAGGCCAGCCTGGTCTACAGAGTGAGTTCCAGGACAGCCAGGGCTACACAGAGAAACTCTGTCTCGAAAAACCAAAATAAATAAATAAAATAAAATAAATAAAATAAAAAATGGAGGGGAGTAAAGGGCCGGACAGGCAAGCCTCACTTTTTGGGCAAGCATTACCGCCTCTTTTGAGAAACTTTCTGCCTCCGCCATCCTGAAGGAAGATTTCTACACTTTAAACTCCCTCCCTGCTCTGAGTCCCACAAGTCTCTCACCGCCTTGCACCTTCAAGAGCTGACCCTTCTCAGCTTCACCCACAGCCACCGCTACCTTGAGTCACCGTGGCAACAGGGTCACAGGTCGCAAAAGTACTTCCCGCCACCCTCCCTCTCAGGAATCCGTCCTCTCCAGCGAACCCCAGAACTGCCTGGAGAGTTCTGGACGAGGGAGGAACCCTCAGTGCCGGTTACTCACCAGAGGCGGGGAAGCCCCATCAGACCCGAAACTGCTGGAAGATTCCTGGCCCCAAGGCCTTCTTCGGATCGCTGATTGGCCCAGGGGAGAGTGGGCGGGACCGAAGGAGGCTCCTTAAAGGCGCAGGGCGGCGCGCAGAGCACCAGAAGCTGTCAGCTACTCAGACAGAGGAACCCATCTCTGGTTCCACTCGGAAAGAAAGGAAGACAAGAGAAGCGGAGCGTTCCCGACCCTCGGCAAAGACCAGCCTTCCCCAGAGCATCCCGCCGCGGAGCGCAGCCTTCCCAAGAGCAACCCTACCGCGGAGCGCAGCCTTCCAGAAGCAGAGCGCGGCGCCATGGCCAAGAACACCGCGATCGGCATCGACCTGGGCACCACCTACTCGTGCGTGGGCGTGTTCCAGCACGGCAAGGTGGAGATCATCGCCAACGACCAGGGCAACCGCACGACCCCCAGCTACGTGGCCTTCACCGACACCGAGCGGCTCATCGGAGACGCCGCCAAGAACCAGGTGGCGCTGAACCCGCAGAACACCGTGTTCGACGCGAAGCGGCTGATCGGCCGCAAGTTCGGCGACGCGGTGGTGCAGTCGGACATGAAGCACTGGCCCTTCCAGGTGGTGAACGACGGCGACAAGCCCAAGGTGCAGGTGAACTACAAGGGCGAGAGCCGGTCTTTCTACCCCGAGGAGATCTCGTCCATGGTGCTGACGAAGATGAAGGAGATCGCCGAGGCGTACCTGGGCCACCCGGTGACCAACGCGGTGATCACGGTGCCCGCCTACTTCAACGACTCTCAGCGGCAGGCCACCAAGGACGCGGGCGTGATCGCGGGTCTGAACGTGCTGCGGATCATCAACGAGCCCACGGCGGCCGCCATCGCCTACGGGCTGGACCGCTCGGGCAAGGGCGAGCGCAACGTGCTCATCTTCGACCTGGGGGGCGGCACGTTCGACGTGTCCATCCTGACGATCGACGACGGCATCTTCGAGGTGA
>JAPYYD010006605.1:0-11004 GCA_028551405.1 Uromys caudimaculatus
TCCTTGAAGACCAGCTCTCTCTGAGAGGTGTTTGAGTTTGGAGAGCTGTGGCACCAGGTCTGATCTCGGTCCCTGTGTCTCTCGGGTTCGGGGCAGTACCTGGTGAGCTGTGGGGCGTGTCTTTGGCCCTCTCCTGGGTCTTGCGATCTCCTGAGAGGGATCTTTGTCCCGGTGCTGATTAGCTGTGGAGCCCTGTGGCCCAAGCTGAGGTTCCCGGCCACCACCGGAAGTTGCTGACCCTCAGTCTCTGTGGCCCGCGGAAAGCGGGCGGAGTCAGTGAGCTCTGGGGCTTGTGTTGCCCCTGCTAGGGGCTTTTCTGCGTTCCTGGGAGAGAGAATATTCTCCCGGAGCTGCTTGTCTATGGAATCCTAGTGTCCCAGGCAAAAGTTTCCTGCCTCAGCCGCCCGCTTTTGGGATCCAGGGGGGTTTCTAAGCCCGCCTACCTCGGTCACTTCAGATTTTTTTGTTGTTGTTGTAGTTTTTTCGAGACAGGGTTTCACTCCAAAGTTTTAATTATTCATTTAGACATTAAAATTTTTAAACCTTTTTTCTCCCTTGCTCTGTCATCTGGTCTCTGCTCTCTTAACTGAGTCAGTCACTTAACATTTCTTGCCTGGGGACTCCTATGCTCTGGCTGCTGGTTATGTCACTGGCATGAGCTTCTCTAGCTGAGTGAATAAATACCCTCTTTTCAAACCAAATTGCTTATGGTGTTGTGTAAAGGAGCTTGGAAATACTCAAACGAATGGATTTTCTAAGACAGTGCTTGACCTGAGCCATAACTGCTACAGAAGTACCTTTTAAATCTTACACAGAACAAGGTGTCATCTGGGTTAAGTGGATCCTCAGGACCAAAAGAATCTCCAGCCTTGCCCAGAAATTGGTAAGATGTTACAGGCACTTACCTGAGAATGGCTCTCCCTTAGATGAGTGGTTTTGGGTAGGCTTGAGACTCACTGTGACTGAATGTAAAGCTGACTGCTGATCATAGAGTATTTATAATTTTATTAAATGTTGTGAGATAAAATTGTAAAGTCTAAATCTCAGATTAAAAAAAAAAAAAAGGCTGTTTCTTTAAGTTATAACAATCCTGACTCTAGACTTCTAGCCTGTTTAGCTAGCAGAACAATTAGTCTCTACCTTCCTAATGGTCCCCCATTGCAGGATCAAGCTCAAAGTTGGAGCTTATGCAAGATATGAAATGGAGGGACTCTGATGAATTCTAACTCCAGTGAGCCCTATTGACCCAGTTCATTGGCTACTGGGACGCCATAAATCCTGCTATGTACTTGTGAGCCTGGAGTCAGAAGATTTTGGCACAGCTGGGACTCTCTACACACCTTCATCTGTATTAGTTATATGCTGCAGGTCTTTGCAGACATCAGGGAGTCACACTGCAGCTCCTTTTAGCTAAGCACCCTCATGTCTGTCTCTGCCTTGCTATCTACTTGCTCCTCTCACTGCCCCCCAGGGAGTGGGTCTCAGTCTTTGGAAGAGGTCCTAGTCTTGCAAATAGAAAGCAAAAAGGCAAGGGCACTGTCACTAGCTTCAGCTTCTAGCTATGGTTTAAACGACCCCAAAGTGGTCATCTACGTTTACTTCAATCTCTTTGTGGAACTCAGAGTTTAAAAATGCTGGGAAGAGATCTAGAATAAGTACTTAGGTCTGTCTGTCTTGGTCTTTTAGGGTTATATGTTTGGAGGTATTATAAAACTCGATGATTACTGAAGGAGAAGGATCCATTTTTCTCTGTCCTGTGAAGTATGAGGTTGGTCGTCCAGAGCTCCTCAGTGATCCAGGACCTGGGCACACTCTGTTCTTCTTCTCTGCTCTGCTTCACAGTGACTTACATACTTCAACTGAAGTGGCCTCGCTGGCCAAGCTTCATATACAGCCTTCATGTCCAACCAGGAGGAGAGATAGCAGAATAAGGTCACAAAGGTCCCTCCTTGGAAATAAATATGGCTGCTTTAAAGGGTGTTCTATATGCCCCATGTCTAGATGACCCTATTGCTGAAGACACTATACATACTGGTCTCAGGACAAAATGTCCTTTGGGTTGATGAATGGTCTCAAGCCACACATAAAGTAGAGGGCAGCAGAGGAACAGAGCCAGCATTGAGTGTGCCCTCTATGTGTGTACTTACCAATGAAAGATTCGATCAGCCTTTCTTCCAGGGAGGGCTCCTCTCAAAGAGACAGGGAAGCAGCAGTCGATGCAGTTTGCAAGAGTTTTAGGTTTATTAACCAGAGCTCTGGGGCCGCCCTGCACCGTGAGGAGAGGCGACCTGTGGGATTTTACACAAGTATTTTTATACATTTTAAAGGGCAGAATACAAGCACAGTAACCCGGCGCATTTTCATTGGATAGCGCTCTTAACCTTTAAACTCATTGGTTCGGGCCTGTGTGAGGGTTATCCTGTTCTTGCAGCTCCTTTGTGGTCTGGTGAGTTGGGGTCGGACACAATTACTGGAAGGGGGGTTGGGCGCATTCCAGGAGGAGGAGGAGGGCGTTGGAGTTTGGGTCCCTCTATCTGATCTCTTTCTCACCAGTCAAAACTATTGGCAAAATATTTGTGCCATGTGTATTCTTCTTTTAGGAATGTATTACACAGACACACATAGCAGAACTGCTAAATGTCATCTCATCATGTAAGCTCTGTTACAACTGAAACAGCATACAAGGGTATCAGTTGAGCATCAATTATATAGACAGCAATGCAACCATGTGGTGCTCAGTGCGGTCATTAAAAAGAACAAGGCAGTGCCAAGAGATGTCCAGAAATGTCACCGCACAGTACAAAATATACAGTCCTGTCTTATTGGCAACTGTATTACCATGCACATAGAAAAAAGAGTGTTGCTGGGAAGGGTGTCAGTGAGGCTTAGAAGACTTATTGTTCTAAGTTTGTTGTGCTCTGTAATACTGTTAAAAGTTTTGCATCAAGTATTTAATACTGATTTTTTTTAAGAGAAATGTCACATTATTTTAGCATAGGAAGGACTTTTGTGACAATTTTACTTGTAACCAGTCAAGCAGACATCCATCCCCTGTTCCTGGGAAGTAAAGAACATCTCTATTACAGCTGGCAAGATGGACTGTAGTTATCAAAATCTGGAAAATATAAGCATTGTGGCTAGAATATTCAAACAGTCATACTTCCCTTGGTTTATCGCTGCAGATTGGATAATATATCAACAAGGCCAGTCAGGAAAAAATGCATAGAACCTACCATGGAGTGCCTACCAGAGAGGTTGTGTGCAGTGAAAGCGGCTCACATTAGCAGCAAGGCGTAGTGCAGAAAGCCAGTTTCTACCTGTATAATGTTAGGCAAACTGATCAATGTCTCAAGGAACTTCTCCTCGTTAAAGAGAAAGTTTGGGCAGAATCAAATGAAATAATGTATAAGAAGAAATTGGTTATACATGATAGACAGTATTTTATGAAGTACAGTGTGTGTTTTATTGTTGTCGTTGTTGTTGACGGATATCACCAGAACATATATCTGGTATAGCAGGAAAATGGTTACTTTTTTTAAGTATATAGAATAGTCTTCATTTTGTCTTGTACTCAAGTTGGTCAGTTGTTTGTAATGGCAAAAATTAACCAGCACATAGGTAACAGGCCACTGCTGGCAAACCGTATTAACAAGTCCAACAAATTATTTCTGACATAAGCAGATCTACCCGCAGGGTCTTTGGGCTTTGTTATACCTCTCCTAATGGCATGGCTTTCCATGTCAGCAGATTCAACCACAGCCTTTTTCCCTTTCAGCATCTGAGTATGTGCCCACTTTTCTAGAACCATTCCCAACAAAAATAAGTAGCTGTTGTAAAACACCTGTCTAATGCTAATGTCTAAGATCAGGCCACTTATAGATTTTCTCCTGTTACTTAAACTTGAATGGAACGTACATTTTAATTTTATTGGTTTAATCCGAAACTCTGAATGCCATTCCCTGCTTCACAGTCGAAAGAAATGGATTTTAGGGCCCCTCTCTCCTTCAGAGAATTACAGTCAAACCTATGGATACCTCTGTAGTGCTCAGGGTTCCCATAAGTCATCAGGGCTGAGAAACCTTGTACCAAGAACACAGCTACCTGATCCCTCTCTTGAGCTTGACTTTCAGATTTTAATTCCCCTATGAGCTAGGGAAATGACAGTGAGGGAAGTGAGGACCCGAGTTCAAATCCTCAACATGCATTTAAAACGCCGCATGTGGCCACCTATAATCCCAAGGAAGGGCGAGGAAAGGGAAACAGGAAGGTCACTGGGACTTACTGGCCTGATGAACTAGCTCCAGGTTTAGTGAGTAACAATGTCTTAAGGAATACAGCAGAGAATAGATAGAACAAGACACCAGATATCTCCCCCCTCCATTTTTCTCTCTCCAACACACACACTCCAAACACACACACACACCACATAGACAACACACAAACACCAAACAGCACACACATACAACACACAAACACACACATGAGACACAGACACACACTCGTGTACTCATAAATACATGGATTCATACCTATATGTATTTATACATACATGCATTCACCTTACACACAGACATGCACAAGTTAAATTAATTAAAGATAAAAATGAAAAAATGGACTTGTTAGACTCTGTGTGTGTGTGTGTGTGTGTGTGTGCATGTGCAATAATAGTAATTAATGAAGGGGTTATTGAGTTGGAGAGGACATAGCAGGAATATAATAATAGGTCTTGTGTGCATGATCTCGAAGTGCTCTCAGCTGGACTGGAAGGGCAGCAGTGTTCTGGCAGCACCTGCCAACAGTGGGTGGCATAAGAAGGATTACCTAGATGACGGGCATACTTACATAAGCTGGTGATACCCCTCTTCTTTCCAATCTCGAAAGCTTTTTTGGGTCCCTATCTTTTTACTAGCAGATTTGTAAACTTCACAGGAATAAATTGCAATTGCAGATTCGCATTTCTCAGTTACTGTGAAATTTTTTTGATATTTCAAATGGGGGGCATCTTGGAGGAAGAAATTCTCTGAGACATGATTTGAAGAGCACGTGAGCCTGTGCTGTTTTCACATGTGTATTTAGGATGAACTGTTTTCCACACATCCAGAAACCTAGTCTCCCAGGGTTTGCAGAAGTGGATGAGATTAGCATTCTGTAAGTTTCAGATGATGTGATGTCACCCAAGGGCTCTCTGAAAGCTCAGACACAGCACAAGCACTCTGTCGGACTGAGCTGTGATTGGAGCATGCATGTTGTACTCCTGTGTTTGCTGGCTTTCTCAGTTAACCTGAGAACATCCAAAGGGCTATTCAAATGAAAATTCAACTCAGTATGAAATATTATCTTATACAGTTTTTTAGGGAAAAATACTTGGGAACAAAACAATAACAATTATGGGGGTTTTGACATATTTTTCCCCTCATTAAAAAAATGGCTTATTGACACAAATTTATTTACCGTAGTTTACTCTTCAACATGTACAGTTTAAGTGTCTATAGTATGTGGGTGTTGATATACATGTGGATATGTGTATGTGTGTGTTCATACATATGTGTACGTTCATACATATGTGTACAGAGGCCTAAGATTGATATGGAGTGTTTTTTTGTGATCACCCTATACCTTATATACAGAAGCAGGGCCTGTCACTGAACCCAGAGCTTGCTGGTTTGGCTACTCTGTCTACCAGCTTGCTCCAGAAATCCCTGTCTCTGCCTCTGTCATGCTGAGATATTCATAGGCTTCCATGCTCACCTGGCTTTCTAGTGAATTCTGGGACTCTGAGCTCACATCCTCAAGTCTGTGCAGCAGGTTCTCTCCAGCCCGTACATGGTTTTTGATATATTATATCGTTATTTCTTTTAATTTTGCTAGAAATAAACATACACCACTAAAACTGATATTTTAATCATCTTAACTGTACAGTTTAGTAGCACAAATTATATTTATTGGTATTATATAACCCTCAGCGCCATTTCTAGAACTTTCCATCATCCTAACTAGACATAATTTCTTCTCCAATTCCCAGTTAATACACTACCTCTGTAAACTTACCCATCTAGGCAGTGCACATCAGCAGATTCTACATAGTTATCATTTTCGTCTCACTTATTGTATGTAGCAGAATGTTCTCCAGTTTCATCTTCGTTACAGCACTGAATAATCGGCCATTGTATGTGTCCCCCACAGTTGATTACCCACTGGTTCCTTGCTAAACATGTGGTTGTTTTCGCCTTTGGCTATAGTGAATAACCCTGCAATTAGCACTGACAGTCAAGCACGTGTTCAAAGCCCACTTTCGTTTCTTCACAGCACATGATGCAGAGTGAAATGGCTAACTCCTACAGTCATTTTGTGTTTAGCTTTTTTTGTCTTTGTCTTTGTTTTTAGGTTGCTAATTTGAGATAGCATCTCACTGTGGTGTAATCCTGGCTGGTCTGAATGAACTCACAGAGATCCTCCTGCCTCTGCCTCCTAAGTGCTGGGGGTTGAAGGTATGCATCACCATGACCAACTTGTGTTTAGCTTTTTGAGGAACATATTTACTTTCACTTTTATTATTATTTAAACAAGATCTTTATATAGCCCATGTTTGTGTCAGATGCACTATGAGATCCCGGCTGACCCAGGCCTCCTGTCCCAGCCACCAGGGTGCTGAGATGCAGGCATGTGGCACCACACCTGGCACCATAGTTTCCTGTTTTTGTGTTAAGTGCTTGCTGGCTTAGGTGCCTTACATAAATGACTCCAGTTGATTCTGATAATAGCCATGTAGATTTTCACTCCTGCATCAAACAACTTTTAAGAACCTGCTCTGTGACAGACACTATTTTAGGCACTGAAGGTCCCTAAGGAACAAAACAACAGTCACACCCTTCTCAGATCTTGCATTAGAATACTAAGAGCAGACCATAAACAAATGTGCAGGTTGATACCGTGGCTGATGCCTGCAATCTCAGTGCCTGGGAGGTTGAGGCAGGAAGATCAAGTATGATAGCATTTTGAACTAGGTAGTGAGACTGTTTCAAAAAGCCAAGAGGCAAAGGTATTGCTTAACAGGTAGAGTATCAACCTGGCATGTGTGAAACCCTGGTTTTAATCCCTAGTGCGCACACACACACACACACACACACACACACACACACACACGCATGTCTGCACACATATGTGTTCCTATACCTATGTAAACTATCAATCTAATGCTAAGTAGAATAAGTGGCATCAAAACAATAAGAACAGGGAGAGAAAGCAGTTCATGTAGCTTGGAAGGAAGCTATGGAATTGAAAGGGAAGGTCTCTGAGAAGCTGACTTGAGAGTAAATCATCAGGAGGTCTAGGAGACCAATCTAGGAAATGACAAAGATAGCACACAGGCCCCAAGGCAGGTGTAGATAGAAGTGGGAAGAAACAGCAAGCAAGTTGAGAACAAGAGGCGAGAAGGGAATGAGATTGAATGGTTTTGTGTTGTCATGGAAAGCATCTGGAAATTTTGAGGCACAAGAAAGTTATAGAGGGCTCAAAGGGCTTTACCCAAGTCATTGCTGCTAATTAACAGCTCGGGATCTGGTTGTAGAAAATCAACTCCAGAACACGCCCTTCCTGATATGCTGTAATAGTGCATTTGGTCCTGTGAGCCTCCTGGCTGGTAGTCAGCACTGTAGAGAAATGTTCTGCACAATGTTTCTGTTGCTGGAATCTAATCTTGGCTCTCCAGATGCAAGTTCTAGCACACTGTGGCAGCCCCACGGATGTCTTCATTCCTTTCCATAGGTATGATGCACTCTCCTGGCTTTGATGGAGGCAGTAGCCTGAGTTTCCAGATGCTGATGAATGCAGACAGCTTGTACACAGCAGCACACTGGGCCCTACTGCTCAACCTGAAGCTCTCCCATGGTGACTACTACCGGAAGCGACCAACTATGGCACCAGGCATGATGGTGAGCATGAGCTCTGGCATAGGTTTTCCCCTGGATAAGGCTGATGTCAGCTGTCACTGTGCAGCCAAGTGTCAGGTATCTAGAGAGAAACTGGCCAGTATGTTCTGTGCCTGATTGTCCTTCAGTACCCATGCCTGGGCGGGTTTGGAGGGTGGATTACATATAGTAATCACTTGTGTCTTTAACACCTTTTGTAAGGTGTGTAGTGAGGATGGTGTTGATTATCCTGTGGTTGGCTCCCTTGGCTGAACAAGCCACTTCCTTGATGTCAGTTTGGGAGTCTAAATCATGGGTCGCAGAAAGGAATCAATGATTGCTGCTTTCTTGAATGATATATAACCTTCCAGTGTTACTTGATAATGTAAGAGTGTAGGTCAAGTCTCCCTTGGGTACATATACACCTTCCAGAGCTTTTTCTACCCCCCTCCCCCCGGTGATATTGGGACAGCAAGAAGAAGAAATGATGGAAGGTAGTCATGCAGGTAAACAAGAATGTAAAATGCGGCATCCTGGTCCTTTCACAGGCTATTTGTCAGATGATGTCACAATGAAACACTTGTTTGGAGCTTGGGCTGCATCCCAGCTTTTCCCCCTTTTATTCTTACCCCCAATAAAAAGCTCTGGTTTAGTTAGAATGGGAAGGAAAAGCAGTGTAGGAGGCTGTTTATTCACAGGAGTGTGTATTTGGTCTCCTTCCATGGTCTCTCTGCAGAAAGAATTCATGAAACAGGTGCAGACCAGCGGCGTGCTGATGGTCTTCTCCCAGGCCTGGATCGAGGAACTATACCATCAGGTGCTGGACAGAAACATGCTGGGAGAGGCTGGCTACTGGGGCAGCCCTGAGGACAACAGCCTTCCCCTCATCACCATGCTCATAGGTCAGTGGGTAATGCCAAGGTCCTGGAGTACTCAGTAGTTGGGGAAGCTGGTGTTCTGGGTCCTTTTAGAAATGCCACAGTGCTTGAACAGGCTTTGAGTAACAGTCCCAGGAAGGCATCATGAAAACAGCTTTGTAAGCATTTACTCTCCTTTTGTCATGGGCAGCCTGTTGTGCTCACTATCACCATTCGGTGGGGCTAACTGAGCACCCTCAATGTTGGGGTAATGCTGTAGGCTCATTGATGGACTTGTGTTTTCTGGACACAGGTCCAGAGTGATTCCCGGAAGCTCTCACATGCTAATAGAGATCCCACATTGTTCAGTGCTCCTGGAATTTGCTCATTGGTAATGCGAAGCTATTGGTTTTCTACTTGGCCTCGTTCCCATTTCCTGTCAGTATTCCTTCCCCATCTGTACCAGAATTTAAAATAATGCCAAATACTGGCTTTTCCAGTATCCTCTTTAGTGTCAAAAATTTTAATATCCTTTTTAACTACTAGAAATTTCAAGTGAACATATAGAAAGCAGTATGTATTATCTCAAGGTGGGGTGATTTTTGGCAAAAACAGACCTTTCTGGTTTTTCATGGCTTATCAATAATGTTCAAAACTTTGATATATTCAGCAGATAAGTTAAATCTCCAAGGATGGTTTTTGTTGTTGTTTTGTCTTTTTTTTTTTTTTTTTTTTTCTGTTTTTGAGTTCCCAGATTGATTTACAATCTGAAGTGTCCTCTCATGGCTCTAGCTCATGGGACACATGGGGTACGTTCCTATACTAGGAGTCTCCTGCATCTCAAAGTTTATCAACTGTTTACTACACAGGGGCAGGGTAGAAGTAAAGCTGGGTAGTGTAGCTGAGAGGTTGGATCTGTTGATTAAATGTAGGTCATGTTGTCCATGGTTAACACCGAGGCTTTCATAAAGGTGACAGAGTAAGCAAATGGCAGGTGGAAACCAACCATCAGGAATTTGGAAGTAAGGTGCTAATTGGAAACCAGGTAGAGAATATCAGTGAGGCCTCTCCCTGGAGAGCACAGTCCTGAACTTTCTTGAATCTGGAATCTTTCTTCTAGAATCAAGATGGAATTGGTAAAATCAAGTCTAGGTCCCATATCTTAAGGACCAGGATCATGAGACAAGTGACCAGTTTGTATTTTATTAATCATTAATCATGGTTCTATTTATACCACTTGAAAAATAACCATTCATGGGTACTGGAGATAAGGCTTGATCAGCTTGAGGATCTAAGTTTGATCCCTAGCACCTATATAAAAATCAGGCATAGTCTACTGTATATAACTTATAGGCATACTATAATCTTGGTACTGAGGAGGTGGATACAGAGGATCCCTGGCATTTTCTAGTAGCCAATCTAGATGAATCAGAGAGCTCCAGTTTCAGTGGGAGACCATGTCTTAGAAAAGAAGATGAAGAGGAAGACAGCTCACATCAGTCTCTGGCCTCCACACATATGTGTATACACACATGCTCACATATGAACATGTATTCAGACAAACACACAGTAAACAATCATTCATATATGCAAAAGACAATCATTTAGTTTAATCAATGCTTGGTTTCCATCTGTTTCTACAAACTTCCTTCATTAGGGTAGAGAATACTGCCTAGAGTATGTAAGTGTCTTAGAATTCATCTGAGGATCTTAAATACCAGGTTTCTGCCAAATAAGATCTCTATGAATCTCTTACCCAAAGCTTAATAAAAAGAGTCATTCCATAGATGTGAAAGGAATAGCAGACTATCCACAGTAGCTGTATTCATCATCATTATTACTAATTAGCCATAATGTAAGGATATTAATGATAGCAATATGTAGTCTTTTCAGAATACAAAAATAATGTTCTGTGAGGGCTGGAGTGATAGATAGCTCAGCATTAAGAGCACTACTATTCTTGCAGATGACCCAGGTTCTGTTCCCAGCACCCACATGACAACTCATAATCTCTAATTCAGTTGCAGTGCAATGCCTTCTTGTGATCTCCAGGACACCAAGAGTGTCATGTACTTGGTCCAATACTGATATAAATAAGAATAATAATTAGTAGCCCATGAAATTCGATAGCAGAGTCCAGATGTGAACCACCAAGTGAAGTGTGGGTACTATCTGACCCTCCCATTGTGTGCCAGGAGAGGCACCGCGAGCTCTGACCATCAGCTACCCTCCCATTGTGT
>JAPYYD010006606.1:0-11003 GCA_028551405.1 Uromys caudimaculatus
TTGATGGGGATTGCGTTGAATTTGTAGATTGCTTTTGGCAGGATGGCCATTTTTACTATATTAATCCTTCCGATCCATGAGCATGGCAGATCTTTCCACCTTCTGAGGTCTTCTTCGATTTCTTTCTTCAGAGACTTGATGATAGCTGAAGGGAGCAAGAAGCTCTGGGTAACTCAGGGAATACCAGGCTGCATGCTGCTCCTCTTCATTCAGCCCCAACCCAGATTCCTCGAAGGACACAAACCCAGACAGCAAGAATTCTCATGGCCTGAGAACAGGACACTGGACATGCCGTATGTCATGTTTAAGACAGTGTCTGAGAAGTTTGGCTCTGAAGATAAAATCCAAGAGAGCAGCTCCCAGGGCTGGGTCAGCTTGGTGTAGAATGTCCCCCTGCCTAGGATATGCAACTCTGTGCTCCAGCTGCAGCCCCACCAAAGAAAACCAATCCCTAAGGAAGCAGTAGAACATGCGAAAATGAAGACTGATGGGGGCTTTAAGCTCACAACTGTTCACACATGTTGAGAGTGCGCATGGGCATGTGTGCTCACACATGTGGGGGCCAGAGGTCGGCACTAGGTGTCTTCCTCAATTACTTTCCACCTTAAGGTTTCTCACTGAACCTCCAACTCACTGATGGTCAAGAACAGATGGTCAGCAAGCCCCAGGGCTTCTTCTATCCCAGCCGCTGCAGAGCTGGGATTACATGTATGTGCCTCCAACTGCTGTGTGAGTACTGGGGAGCAAAATCAGATCCTCTTGCCTGCTTGGCACTGGCCCCATGGGAAAGTCCTTAGATCTTTCTGGCCTCTATTTCTTCTTCTGTGAAGTGAACCCAAGAGCTTCAGGCCTCAAATACGTATGTGTAGCCCACTGATCTCTGTGATGCTTTTGGCAACACAGTGAAGATAATAACAGCCCCATCTGGAAGGCACATAGTTTAAGGTCTGTCAGTCAAAGGAAACAAACACCAAGTCACGCAAATGCACATGGGTATCTCGACAATACTATTGCAACAGCATGAAACACTCATGGGCACTATGTTCCAGGACCCTTTAACAGCTGTATGTGACTGGTCCCATTCTGAATGGGGAAACTGAGGTCCAGGGAAGTCAACTAGGTCCCAACCTCATGGATGGAGGTGGTAGTTAGAGTCCTGGGAAGCTCTGTCATTACTACTGTCTTGCCTTCCAACTGGCCATGGACTTGGGACAGTCTTTAGACCTTTTTGTTTTATTTTATTTTTTCTCAAGGGCCATTTCAGGGTCTCGGCATACAGCGCAGTTGAGCATTGCAGCATATTAGGATACTTACTGAAGACCCTGCCTTGCAAGAGGCAAGCCTCCTGGAGCCCTTCCTTGCCAGGTGACAAGGGCACACAGCAGGCAGCTGGGGCAGCAGACTCTACTCTGCTCTCCCCAGCACTCAGTCCACTCTGTTCTTCCTTCTCACTGCAAGCCAAGCCCATCAATCAAAGAGCAGCGATCAACTCCGGAGAATACAGAGCAGCGGCAATAAATAGGTACACTGTGCTTCCTGTGACCTTTAAACTGATTACAGCCCTGACTGTGTCCCAGTTCTGAACCAAACTGAAATGGCAGTTGGGCTAAAGAAAGGCCAGGGCTGAGCCAGCCCTACAGGAGACAGGGTAATTACTGAAGCTGCGTCTCTCCTTCCCTTCCTCCCCTCCCCTCTCCCCTTCTTCTCTTTCTTCCTTCCTTCCTTCCTTCCTCCCTTCCTTCCCTCTTCTTGTGTACATGTGTGTGTGTGTGTGTGTGTGTGTGTGTGTGTGTGTTACATGTGTTCCCATGGGTGTGTACACATGTTCTCTCGCATGTGGAGGCCAGATGTAAATGCTGGGAATCTTCTCTACTGCTTCTTCCCCTTATTTATTGGGACAGAGTCTCTCACTGACCCTGCAGTTCACCGATTAGGCTGGGCTGTCCCACCAGCAAGCTGCAGAGAGCCTGCTGTCCCACCCGGCAGCACTGGACTTACAGCCTTACACTGCTGCTCCTAGCTTTCTTCTGGGGTGCCGGGGATCCCGCGCAGGTCCCCATGCATATGTGGCAGGCACTTCACTGACTGGACCAACTCTCTAGCACCACCCCCCAATTCTCTTTTACTTTTAAACTTTAACTTACCATATATCCACAGTAGGAAAAACAGAAAAACAAATGCCAAAAAGAGGAAGGAAACCAGAAATCGCACCATGATAGATAAGCTGATATTCATTCTGCTATGCTTTTTCCAATACAAAAATATACACACAGATAAACAAGGGGATTCAGTGGTACAAAATACAGGCTCACAGATGCCCTACCATCTGCCATCTGCAAGCTGGGGAGGAGTGTAGGGGGTACAGGCATGTGTGGTAACATGCCTGCACACGTGGTGAGGTGAATCAGACATTTGAGAGCTTTCCAGCTCCATACTTGAGGCCTGAGGACCAGGAGCTCAGAGGCAAGAGGATGCCAGTGTTCTATGTAAACGGGCAGTTCATTCAACCTTCCTCGCCCTTTACCCTCTTCAGGTTCTCACCAGTGGAGAGGCCATCCATGTGTTCAGCCTACCAGTGCAAACTCACATCTAATTTCTAGAAACACCTTCACGGCTACCAGCATTCAGAAGCTATCTGAGCATCGCCCCACCCAGCCAAACTGACACACAAAATTGCTCATGACAAAAAAGGAAGATGGGATAGAGCTACTGAAGTTCAGACATATACACCAAGTTGGGGAGAGTACGTTGCCATTAACATAGTTCCCCAAATCATGGCTTGTTCTTGGAGTCTCACAGCTGGAAAATAGAAGTCCTCAGATACAAGGTGACACAGAAGTTGTCCTCAAGGGAGAGAAACGGCCATGGGAATAACATCCTATAGGCTCTAGTTGCCAAGTAGAACACACAGGAACACAGTGCATGCATGCGCTCGCACGCGCGCGCACACACACACAGACACACACACAGACACACACAGACACACACAGACACACAGACACACACAGACACACACACACACACACACACACACACACACGCGTCACACACAGACAAGTTCTGCGTTTCCTTTTTGAGCTCAGGTGAAGGATCAGCGTTTTCCTACTCAGTGTGGGCAGTGGAGCCTGCCACTCACTTTTCTGCTCTTGTTTGGCCCAGAAGATCCTCACACGCTGGCGAATGTGCTTGTCCTCACGCAGCTTCTTCTGCCACTGCCGCAGCTCCTGGATCTCAGGGTCACAGCGAACCTGGAAAAGCCACAGCACTTAGTGGGTCCCCATCTCCACACTTCCACCACCCCTTTACAAGCCCGCATGGGAAAGCCTTCTCAATCAACTGGATGTACTCTAAGTTTGTAAAATTCTTTCTTGCAGCACTAGGCTCAAACTCAGGGCCTAGTGCATGCTAGGCCAGTGCTCTAGTACTGAGCTACGCCCCATCTCTGTTTTGATATATTTTTGAGTCTCAGAAAACACTGTTCTCAATGAGCTATCTTCACTCCAAATTGCTCACTTCATACTCGAGAATAAATGAGACTGTGAGGATTTGCCATACTAATGGTATGTTGAGAACATTCTAGATCTGTGCCATCCCATAAAAATTTAACATCTAATTTTAAATTTTCTCCATCTCATTTGAAAAAAAAAAAGCAGATGAGCCTTTAGATAATATGTTATTAAACCTAAATAGTTAATTATTACCATTAATATCCAAAATCTTGTCATTTCAACATGTAATTAATATCAAAATTATTTACGATAGGCAGACTTGGCAGTACATATCTATAATCCCATCACTTTGGGAGGTTGAAGCAGGGAAGATTGTGACTTCAAGATCAGACCAGAATGAGTTATACAGCAAGACTCTCCCAGCTCCATTTTATAGTCCTCAACTGAGTGTCTTCTTCCTTCTATATCTATATCTATATCTATATCTATATATCTATATCTATATCTATATATCTATATCTATCTATATCTAATCTACTCAAGTGCTCTATCTACTATGAAGCTGTAACCAGCAAAGCCCTGGCTCCACCCCAACACTGATTTATGAGATGTGGTGGCAGATTCCTGGAATCCTGGCACTCAGGAGGTAGAGGCAGGGGGATCAAAAATTGAAAGTAATCTTACAACCACACAGAGAATTTGAGTCCAGCATGGGATCCAAGAATGTCACTCATTCTATTGGGATAAAAAGGATTAGACCCATTCTAAAGATGAGAAACCTAAGCTGAAGAGAGAGCAGATGGTAATCCAGGGATGGCCCCTGTGCAGAAGTGTGCAGGTGCTGATGCAATGCTGCATGAGCAAGTAGACTCTTTTTCACATATCTTTGTAATTTTATTATGTCATGTCAATAATTTATTTATTCACTTTATATCATGATCACTGCTCCCCCTCCAACAGTCCCTCCCCACACCTGTCCTCCTTCTCCTCTGAGAGAGTGGAGGTCCCCCTGGGTATCCTCCCACCCTGGCACATCAAGTCTCTGCAGGGCTAGGTGCTGCTTCTCCCACTGAGGCCAGACAAGACAGTTGAGTTAGAAGAAAGGATTCCACAGACAGGCCACAGCTTTAGGGCTAGCCCTGGCTGAGTTAGAGGAAAGGATTCCACAGACAGGCTACAGCTTTAGGGATAGCCCTGGCTCAAAGTTGTTCTCGGGTCCATCTGCTTTACCAAGTTACAGTTGGATCTTGAGACTTCCCACCGAGTTCCTGAGCTTCCTGCTGGGGACGTAGCAATTATCATTAAGGCTACCCACACATCTGCCCACACATCTGCCCCCCCCCCCCAGGGCACAAACAGTTCCTGAAAGGACTGGGCTAAGTCAGGTTTGGCCTTCAGGTTCCTCCCTGCTTGGAGCTTCCCCACTTACTGCCTCCTCTCCCACCTGTCAGCTCTTGGAAGTGTGTTGCCATTGTCTCTCTCTTGGGAATGTCTGTGAGTTACCAGTAGCCCTGATGATTGTCTTTTTACTTAATTGTGGTAAAATACACACAACATAAACACTACATTTTAACCATTTAAAGTGCACTTCGGTGGCGCTACGTTTAGAACACTGTGCAGCCACTCCCACTTACCACTTAACTCCAAGGGCATTCTCACCACCTCAAAGGGAAAGTCTGTAGCCGTCAATCAGGAGCTCCTGATCTTCTCTTCTCCCGGCCCCAGCCACTAATCTGTTTTAGATTCCTGTGAATTTCCTTATTTGGGATATTTCACATAAATGCAACCATTTGCCCATGGGCTCTTAGTGTCTGGATTCTTTCACTCACAGAGGGCTTATGATTTCCCCCAATTTCTTGCTACTTAGCAAGTAGAGCTATACCATAGTATGATTATCCATTTGTCTCTTAATGGACATTGGAGTTATTGCACCTTGTACTATTGTGAATAGAGTTCTGTGAGGACCTGCCACACCACAGTTTTGCTTAAATATCCATTTCCCTATAACTGCTTGACTGTGACCTACATCACAAACAAAAACACTGTTTGCCCACCCATCTAAGGCTGTGTTCATCCACAGGGCTCTGCACACAGTACAGCGTGGCAGCCTCTGTTGGGCCAGAAGCCTTCTTCCTTGACTTTCTTCATTTTGCCCTGGGCACCATTCACCTTGGCAGACTGCTGTTGCTGCAGCAGCGGCCTTGTTGGTGAGGCTCTCGTTGCCAGGTGACCCTGGAGCACTAGAGAAGGCCTTTGTGAGCTGGGGAGGACAGGCACCCATAGAACTGGGCTAATCCCACTCACTATTGTCACAGTTATAAAAGCGCTTCAGATGGCAGGAGTTGTGCCCATCAGCAAATACCAGAGTGCAGCATGGTGTCAACACGCAGCAGTTTCCCTTCCTCCCTTCCCCCCTACCCCTGGTTTCCCACCACTTTGTTTTTTAAGTCACCATGGAGAGCCAGCTTGTTTTTCCAATGTGCACAGGAATATGACCGATGTTATGGACTTGAGTTTGGTTCACAAATAAAACAAAACAGAAGCTTCTTGATTCCAGTGTCAATTCTTATTTTTTTAATTCATTAATTAATTTTGGATTTTTGAGACACAGGTTCTTAACATCCCTGGCTATCCTGGATGGCCTCTAACTCATAGAGATCTGCCTGTCTCTGCCTCCTGAGTGCTGGAACTGAAGGCATGAGCCACCATGCCTGGCCAGGCATTAATTTTTATTGTTGTGATTTACTGACAGTTATTTATTTTGCCTGATCAAACCCAGGGCTTTGTATGTGCCAGGCAAGTGCTCAAATACTGAGCATGCATGCCAAGTCTGGCAGTCTTTTTTTTTTTTAAATGCACCTGAAACTATCTAATTCTTCCAATTATGTAAGATTCTGATAAAAGGCAATTAGGAAACCATATTAGTTTAGAAAGCCAGCTCTGGGCTGTGGAGATAGCTTTGTGGGTAAATCGCTTGCCATGCAAGCATGAAGACCTGAGTTTAAATCTTCAGAACCCATGTAAGACTTGGCACAGTAACACCCACCTAAAACCCCAGTACTCCTACAAAATGGGAGACAGCCCCAACAGGGTCCTTGGAAGTTGGCAGTCCAGAGCCTTCTGCACACAGCCGCAAATGACAAAGAGCTCTGTTCCAAACAGAGGAAAGCAAGGGGTGACATAGGAGTTTGTCCTCTGACCACCATATGAACACTGTGACCACAGGGACAGACACACATGTCACACATATAAAAACAATGAGAAGGGGAGGGGAGGGAAGAGGAAAGAAAGGACACCCTAAACCTACACTCTGAGACTGGATCTTAGCTCTGCACAACCTTCAGTAAGTAGCTTATGCCTCAGAGCCTCAATTTCCTAATCTGTAAAATGAAGTTGGCACAAAACCAATGCCTAAAATGCTAATACAAACCTGTCTACATAAGTTATCTTTGTGTTAATTGTTCTTAAAATCAAATAGTAAAGAAAAGAGTAGATTTATCTACTGTGGTGACTCCTCCATTTGCCTTGGTTGCTCAAAACCAAGAGGCAGAGGAGCCAATGACTCAGAAGTGTGGTCTCCTCCCAGGAGCTTAGCAAGCGCTGAGCACATACGTGATTCTGTAATTTCACAACTCTGGGCTCTGGCCAGCTGGTGCAGAGGCTCTGGGGTTGTGTGGGGTGGGGGAGGAAAGCATTGGCTGCTGGGACTGCAGTCACCTTCACAATCTCTACTGCTTAAGTGCTCTTAGCTCACTTGTTTGCCTTGCTTCTTGGCAAAACAGACAATCACATAGCAACAGCTGCCCTGACTTATCCCCTAGAGCTTTTCTAATTGCCTTGAAGGAAAGTGCTTAATCCGTTACAGTTACTGGAAGGATGCTGGAGAAGTAACGGAATGAACGGGTCCTTCAGTGATACTCACAAGTGCCAACCCTTGAGTTGGCATGTGGTGTCTCCCAGAAGGTCCTTCTGACGTCTTTGCCATGGCCTGACATCCTAATGATTATTTGAGTAGACTTTACATTCAAGAAAGACCAGTTTCTACTTGTAGGAGAAAGGGGGGGGGGGGAGGGCTGGGAGATGTTTGCAAAACTCCTTCCTTCTATCAATAAAAGTCCCAGAGCTAGCCGGGCAGTGGTGGTGCATGCCTTTAATCCCAGCACTTGGGAGGCAGGGGCAGGTGGATTTCTGAGTTCGAGGCCATCCTGGTCTACAGAGGGAGTTCCAGAACAGCCAGGGCTACACAGAGAAACCCTGCCTCGAAAAAACCAAAAAAAAAAAAAAATAAAAAAAAATAAAAAAAAAAATAAAAAAGTCCCAGAGCTCATAACTAGCAAGTTCCATTTTCTCCTTGTAGGAAGCTTGAAGAGATCTTTTCAGATCTCTGGCAAACACAAATCAGAGCAGAGCAAAGCTGGCTTCTTGTTGTAGAAGTCACTAGCGTTTGGTGGTCACTGACATTCACCTGCCCCATAGAACCCTGCTCTGGAGTAGCACTGTCAACAGTGGGTGCTGGCACATCTGTGAACAACCAGCTTAGCCAGTGGGTGTGAATGGCCCTTTAAAAATCTAAGGAGGGAGCATGGAGATGGCTCACTGGGTAAAGTAGCAAGAGTAAGGATGAGGACCAGCGTTTGGACTCCCAGCTCCAAGTAAAGTCAGGCACGGTGACACATGGCTGTACCCAGCACTGGAAGGCAGTGGTGCTGGAAAGAGATGCCTCCCTGGAGCCTTTTAGCCAGCCAGATGGACAACTGGGAACTCCAGGCTCAGGGGGAGACTCTGTCAAGGCCTGCTACTCTTCTATAGGATAGAGAAGATTCTAGCTGCCTCTTGACGTGTGTATACTGAATGTGCTTATTAATAAGTCAACAGAATTAGGTATAATGATCTTTCATTTTAAAAGTTGTATGATGAAAAAAAAAAGGTGTACAGCAACGGAGGAAAAGGCTCGGTACTGACCTCTGGCCTCCACATGCACACATCCATGTACATGTACACAGCACTCACATGCACATGCATACACACACAAACACATTCATACCCACACGACACATACATGTACATGCACAAAAAAATCTAATGAATAGAAAAATAGCACTTACTCCTTTATTGCTAAGGGCATCTTTATCCCCATGTTTAAATGGTCAGTCACCTTTTATTTTTATTATTATTATTATTATTATTATTATTATTATTATTATTATTCCTTCTTGCTGGAGCAAACCACTTGATTCACTAAGAACCCAGACCATGTGGGAGTCAAGTTAGAGCCAGCCATTACACCCAAGGCTGGGGCCTTCTGAGTACAGAACACTGTTCTCCAAAAGCCTAAATAGATGGATGTCTTTGGCCCCTGACCTGTATGTGTCCACTCTGTTGGATTTTGTTTCTTGGACTAGTTATCTATACACAACACGTGACAGATGCTGAAGGCAACCATGCTACCACTACGCCACAACCTGGAGAAAACGTGAGGTGAAAATAAGTCAAAAACTCAGCAAAGTGAAGCACCCAGCAGCCTGGAGATGCCACCCTGCTGTTCTTCTGCAGGGGAGGAGGTTCCTTCCATGAGAGTTGGGAAGAAGCAGGGAGCACTTTGGGAGTGCCAGTGACATCCAAGGGGCACAAGCTGGGAGAAGAGGGTGGAGAAGCAAAACAGAAGACAGTTCCCACAAGCTGGCACAGCGAGACCCAAAGTGAGGAAGCAGCCTCTAGAGAGTGGAGGATGCTTCGTTTGCTGGGTCACAGCTATACCCCGGGGCCTACTGCATCTCTGTTCCTTGGCACTAAGTGACCATAATTGATACGCCCCAGAGCCTTGCTGAGGGCAGTCTGCTGAGCCAACCCTGTCGTGGGCACCAATGAGGAAGGTGCATGGCTTGGTTCCTGGATAGCAGAGAGGCTGCCTTTTATGGATTAGTGATTATATGGTATCTCTTCTCAACTCTTTGCTTCCCTCTTTGTGTGGGTCATTTTGTATCTTCCGAACCTCTGGCATTGAGGCTATGCTTTTGTGACCCAGTCTGGAAGCCATGGGACAAGCGTTCCGTGTACATGTATTACGGTTCTCTTGCCTGGTTTTATTTGGAATTTTTCATGATTTTACATATTCCTCTTCCTTCTTGATTTCTGGAGCATCCAGTTTCTGTTCTCCAGTTGTTTCTTTTACTCATTTACTTCACATTCAATTCTTCATTTTATTGGTTGGTTGGGTGTTCATTTGGGTTTTTGTTGTTGTTGTCATTGTTATGTTGTCACAGGGTCTCACTATGTAGCCCAGACTGGCCTCACACTATATTCTCCCACCTCAGTCTGAGTCTTCCACATGCTGGGATTACAGGTGTGTTAACATTATGTTGCTATATGCCCAGTGTGGTGGCACATGCCTGCAGTCCCAGCATTTGGGCAGCTGAGGCAGGAGAATCCTAAATGTAAAGAAGCCAGCCTGGGTTACATAGTCCAATCTGAACAACAATAATACCCCCCACACACACTGAGATGGGGATTTAATTTACTATGTAGACCAGGCTAGCCTTGAACTCACATAAACCCATCTGTCTCCTTTCCAAAGATCTGGAATTAAAGGCATGCACTACTGCATACAGCCTTGAAAACCTGTCTTACTAGGGGTTGGAGAGATGGCTCAGTGGTTAAGAGCAATCAGTGCTCTTACAGACATCCTGACAGTGCTCTTACAGTTCAATTCCCAGCAACCACATGGTAGGTCACAACCATCAATAATGGGATCTGATGCCCTCTTTTGGCCTGAAGGCTCTAAATACAAATAGAGCACTCACTCATATTATAAAATAATAAATAAAATATTTTTAAAGTTGCTGTAATGTAATAAATTAATTAAAAGTAAATCGTATCATAAAAGTCTCCTCCCACATGACCCAGGACTTGGATGGCCTTAATTCCAGTTTCCTTGCTCTTGCTTTTCCTAGCACCACTTGACATTTTGGCGTGCTGCTCTGTCTCGGGCCCTTACACCTGCTTGTAGCTCGGTCTACATGGTTTTCCTTCCCCAGGGGTTCATTTCCCTCTATTTAAACTCATCTCTCAGGATTTCTTTCAGGAGGGGCATTTGGGAAAGGATATTTATAGCTCTTGAGTGATGGGTGAGTGGGTACGTAATTCTAGGTTCCATATTGGTTTTCCCCTTGATCAGCAGACACTACGCTCACTGTCTAGGGCATTTACTAAGGCTAATGAGAAGTCTATAATTGCTCTCTGGCTTTTTCTTTGTAGGGAATGTGCTGCAGGGCAGCTCTGAGGATTATGTCCCATGGCTTTGCCGTTGGACAGTTTAGATGGCCTTGTCTTTATCCAGTTCGCTAAGAGTTCATCTCTCAGTGCCCTTTACAAATCTGGCTTCTCCACTATTCCTTCCAGTGCCATGGTGTAATTTCTAGTACACTGACACTTGGCCATCTCATCTTGTCATTTCTCAGCTGCTCTTCTCCTCCTAGCCCTCAGCTTCATTCCCTCTCTCTCCAGGACCTGACCCGCACTAACTGCTCCTCCAGCTGTGTCTGTCTGGTGGTTAGC
>JAPYYD010006607.1:0-11002 GCA_028551405.1 Uromys caudimaculatus
AGAGACTTGAAGTTCTTGTCATACAGATCTTTCACTTGTTTGGTTAGAGTCACACCAAGATACATTATATTGTTTGTGACAATTGTGAAGGGTGTCATTTCCCTAATTTCTTTCTCAGCCTGTTTATCCTTTGAGTATAAGAAGGCTACTGATTTGTTTGAGTTAATTTTATATCTGGCCACTTTGCTGAAGTTGTTTATCAGCTGCACCAGTTCTCTGGTGGAGTTTTTTGGGTCACTTAAGTATATGATCATATCATCTGCAAAGAGTGATATTTTGATTTCTTCCTTTCCAATTTATATCCCTTTGAGCTCCTTTTGTTGTCTAATTGCTCTAGCTCAGACCTCAATTACTATATTGAATAGATGGGGAGAGAAAGGGCAGCCTTGCCTAGTCCCTGATTTTAGTGGGATTGCTTCGAGTTTCTCTCCATTTAGTTTGATGTTGGCTACTGCTTTGCTGTACATTGCTTTTCCTATGTTTAGGTATGAGTCTTGAATTCCTGATCTTTCCAAGACTTTTATCATGAAGGGATGCTGAATTTTTTCAAATGCTTTTTCAGCATCTAATGAAATGACCATGTGGTTTTTTTCTTTAAGTTTGTTTATGTAGTGGATTACATTGATGGATTTTCGGGTATTGAACCATCTCTGCATCCATGGGATGAACCCTAGCTTTTTAGATATTAAAGATTACTCTGTTGATAATAATATCTTTAGATCTCTATTCCATTTTGAATTTGGTTATTTGCTTTTTTGAAGTCTAGTTTCTTGAATATATATGTATACACACACACACACACACACACATACACACACACACACACACATTCAGCACTCTGTTGAATGTGGGGTTAATGAAGATCATTTCCCATTTTGTAGTTTGCTATTTTGTCCTTTTGATGTTATGCTTTGCCTTACAGAACCTATTCACTTTCATGAGGTCCTGAGCTCATGATTTTTGCCTGAGCTATTGATCTTCTGTTCAGAAAGTTGTGCCAATGTGTCCAAGACTATTCACTGTTTTATCTTCTATCAGATTTAATGTATCTGTTTCTAAGTTAAGGTCTTTGATCCACTTGGATTTGAGTTTTGTGAAGGGTAATATATATGAGTGTATTTATATTCTACATGAAGATCAAGTAGGACCAGCACCATTTGTCAAAGATACTTTCTTTTTTGTCATTCAATTTGTTTATGTGGTGGATTCCTTTGTTAAAGCTTTGATAAAGCATTGTTTTAATAACTGAGTAGTATTCCATTGTGTAAATGTACCACATTTTCTTTATCAATACCTCTGCTGAGGAACATCTGGGTTCATTCCAGCTTCTGGCTATTATAAATATGTCTGCTATGAACATAGCAGAGCATGTGTCCTTATTACATGTTGGAGCATCTTCTGGGTATATGCCCAGGAGTGGTATAGCTGGGTCCTCAGGTAGCACTATGTCCACTTTTCTGAGGAACTGCCATAGCATCAGTAATGTCCGGCTTTGAGGCCTGTATTTTAAGTGGATCCCAATTTGGGCCTCTGGCTGGACCTCCTTTTCCTCAGATTTTTCTCAATTTTGTCCCTGTATTTCCTTCAGACAGGAACAATTCTGAGTCAGAGTTTTGACTGTGGGATGACAACTCCATCCCTCCACTTGATGCCCTGTCTTTCTTCTGGAGGTGGGCTTTACAAGTTCCCTCTCCCCACTGTAGGACATTTCATCTAAGATCCCTCTTTTTCAGTCCTAAGTGTCTCTTACCTCCCAGGTCTCTAGTACATTCCAGAGGGTACCCCACCTGCTACCTCCCGAGGTTGCCTGTTTCCATTATTTCTGCTGGCTGTCTGTGCATTAGTCCTTTTTCTCCCACCTAATACCTGATCATCAGAGGATACAGATGTAATTTTTTTCTAGAAACTGGAATCATATAACAAATATGAATTTATAGAAAGCCTAGAGTAGTTAGCATTGAACAGTCATTAGGGACACAAAACACATAGTCAGCATTTCTTCTCCACAGAGACATTCAGTCCTCTAAGGTTCTCTAAAAGATTTTCTGACTAATATCTCTTTAAGTAGCAGGAATTGCAAAAGTAAAGTTCAGCTTTTGCTTACATTTGTGTAACATCCTTAATGAACAATATTCATTACCCAAATAATGATTGTTGCAAATGCACAAACATTAAACTGATTAACATAAGTATCTTTTTATTTTATCTGTTCTAATCTTCTTTTAATTCTGTCATTCTAATATAGAACTCTGTTTACATTATGCTGTCCTATGCAGATACACAAATAGACTTTGCAGTGGAGAGAATCTTGGGGTGCAGGAAGAAAAACCATTGTCAGAAAAATAAAATATTAATAGAAAAATCACATTTTAGTTAAATTTATAATCTAACAGGTTATTTTACTAAAATAAGTTACATTAACTCTTCAAAAAATTAGTTACTCCTTTTTGTATTACTCATTACTGAGTTTATCGTTCTATTTTAAAACATACATCACATGATTATATTTTCACATTGCAATTTGTTTTAAAAAAGTATGTTACCCTAGATGTTGCCCCAAGTTCGCTTGCGCCCTCTCTCTCTCTCTCTCTCTCTCTCTCTCTCTCTCTCTCTCTGTGTGTGTGTGTGTGTGTGTGTAAAACCTCAATTAATAATTTCAAATGGCTGTTATATGAGTGAATCAATATTCACTAAGGCAATTGTAAACTGAATTTATATAGATCATTTACTCTAGATCATGAGATATTATTCAACAACTGCAAAGCACCTTTTCTTATTCAATTTAATCAGTTAATATGCTAAGACTTTTTCAGTATCAGAATAGAGTGAATTCCAAGTAATCATGAACTATTGTTTGGATAACTATAGATACATTTTTGAAGCTCAGGTTAACCTTTAAACAATACTTATTTCCATATATATCATATATATTATATTATGGAAACAGGTTCAACTATTAGACGAACTGTCAAATGATAAATCACTCCTGGAGTTCACACAACAGCAGATAAGCATGTTGTTTTGATGCCTTAATACACAATAATGAGTTTAAGAGCTAGAATAGAAATCAATTAGATGTACTTTTATCTATACTGTCATTAACTTAATAATAGATGACATTTTTATTAACCTAGGAGTTTCAACTTTTTTATTGTTCTTTTCAATGACTACTTTCTAATGATCAGTGATTCTCTCTCTTTATTTATATTAACAAACACACTGCCTATCCATTATGCTAATAATTAAACTAAAAATAACAATACTGCAGGGAGTTTTGAAACGTTAAGATAACAAATAAAATACATTAAAAGAAACTATAGATGGAAAATATCTGTGCTTACCATATCTAATTTCTAGTAAGCCTTGATTATATAATTGTTTGCAATGCAATTTTAAATTTAATTAACAACAAATTATGCAGGTATAGATGGTATTTGTTTTCAGTTAAATTCTAGCTTCATGCTCTATGAGAAGCTAATCTTTAAATTTTATTATACTCTATAATAATATTCATTTTAAATAAAATACTAATCACACACATGTTTTAATATTTTAGAATTGTTATGTCATTCTGATCAAAATGATATTTTGCATACTGTATTGCTTTTCTGATGCTAAGAAAAAACACATACCAAAAGCAATGTATAGAGGAAAGTGTTTATTTGTTTTACATTTTAAGAGAGATAATTTCCACATGGCAGAGAGGCATCAGTAAGAGGTGACAGACATGGAGACAAGAGCAGAAGCTAAGCAGTCACTCTTTCAAGCCCAGCATGCTCCAGAGAGAGTGAAGTAGAAGTAGGGAAAGGCCTTTAATCTCAGAGCCAGAGTACAGTGATGCATTTGGTCCTGCCAGGCTTGGTCACTTAAACCTCCCTAAGCACTGCTGCAAACTGGAGACTAGCTGTTCAAATACATGATCATGTGCTAGGTAACTAAAAATAATTTCTGAGCTGAGAGATTTAGTATTGGGGTAATATTTAAATGGATGTTTCAAAATGAAATGTATAATATTTAGATTAATTTTTTATAGATTTTTCCAATAATTGCTTATAGGTCTGATCCTTTGGTGAATAATAGAGCGTGGTTATATTATTATTTTCATTTTATCGTGCCTTGCTGAAATGATCAAGAAGCAACTAAAAATTTGATAAATCAAAAGTGTTGTTGCTACCTTTTGATATCTCCGCCCTCTTTATAGATAGACTTACCTTAGTTGTCGGACATTTATAGAAGATCTGTCAGAGCACCATAGTTGATAGATTTCGTAATTTTTATCTCCATTGCTATTTCAAATACTAACCACTTTCCCCTATGGGGGCTTAGTTTTTTCCTTTTTATATCACTACAGTGTGTGTAACATTCTAATATCCTCTGCAAACTATGCAAATCATAATTTCAGCTGCAGTCCTGCGAGATTCACCTTGTTTTGTTATGATTTGGTTTTGCTTCAGGGTACTGGAAATAGGTAGAACATCCTCTAAACTTCCTTTGCGTAAGTCTATTGCTTTCAAGCAGAAAAAAAGAGATAAGTGCCACTTTTAGATATTTATCATATTTTTATATTATAATTACAACATTTCTCCCCTTTTGTTTTGTATATTCAAACCTTCCCATAGATCATCCCTTCCTTTGTTTTCTAATTGATGTCCTCTTTTTAAATTAATTGTCATTGAATGCATATGTGCATATGCACAGGCCTACGTATTCCTGTACATAATCTACTCAATCTCTATAATGTTACTGGAAGAATTTTTAATCCTACTTTTTGCATGTCTGATGATGTTGCGTTCTGTGACAGCTCCCTGATGTTATCTGCTGACAATAGTTTTAAATGCAGTATGAATATCTGCAATTATTATTTCAATAGCTACTTCTTGGGTTTCTAATTTACTGATTTTTCTAAATATCATTCTAAACAAAAATACTATTCGTGAATGTCTGAATTGAATCAGTATTTGACTACTTTTTCTCTGAATATCCACCATATGCCAATGAAGTCTCAAAAGAAAGGTAATTCTAAATATAATATTCATTTTTCATTTTCCTTGGAAAACATTTTATCTTACTAATCAATTGATTCCAAAGTTGCTTTTATTTATTCTATATAATCTGCAGATACCTCTAAGTCCTTCTAAGTTAAAATGGACAAAAATTACAGCAATAAAGCTGTGATTGAAAAGAATAATAGTTTAATAAAAAGATTAACTAAGGTATGCTGTAGAGTTAACTTTTTCTCATTTTTACTTATACATAATTTAACATTAAAATATAGTGTTTTATTTAGTAGTTTTCCTATTTCCATTAAATAAATGAGTGATAAAATCAAATATATACTTGTGTTAGTTTTCCTATTTCCATTAATTAAATGAGTGATAAAATCAAATATAACTTAAGAAATGTTACTCATGTATCATTTAAAAAATTTGATGTGTTTTTGTGTATGTTTATGTGTGTGTGTGTGTGTGTGTTTGTGTGTGTGTGTGTGTGTTTGTAAATATGAGCCCATGTTCTCAAAGGCCAGATTTTTAGAATTTCCTACAGTTGTGGTTACAGATGGGTGTGAGTCTACTGAACTGCATACTTCAAATTGAATTCTATCTTCTAAACCAGCAGCGAGTGCTTGTAACCACTGAAGCATTCGTCCAGCCCTAGGCTTGTATCTTTGATAAAAGAAAGAGAATGCAGATTATGTTGACTCATCACACATTTCTTGCTCTGCTAGAGCCTCATTTGTGTCCTAAAAAACTATGTTTTTGAATTTATGACATACATTTTCTCTATTAAATAGTATAAACTAAATTTTAAAATTTCAATTTTGCCTAAAACTAGCAAAACATTTTTTCTTTTCCAAACATATGAACATCATAAGGACTATGCCATTGATTTGTGGTTTATTCTGATAAGGAATTAAAAGTTTAGATTATATAGTTTGGTTTTTATTTTCTTTGAAATTAAATTTTATATCGTATCTTTATGATATTATTTAATTGACCATTCACAATTCTATAACATTACCTTTATGAAGACAAAACAAAAATATACAGTAGGAATATATATATTATTTATATATTGGAATTATATGAGAAATTTACTGACAGGAAATTTGAAAATGTATCTAAAGTTTTCTTTATTTAATGATGTATTTTTATGTATGTGTCAGTATGGTTATGTGTCACATAAGTATAGATTTCTATAAAGGCTAGAAGATATATAAGAGAGTCTAGATCTGGCATTGCAGAGTGTTGTGGGCCACCTACTATAAATGCTCTGAACCCAACTAGGGTCCTCTAGGAAAGCAGTAGCAGCTACTAATTGCAGACTTCCAGAAAAATTTTTTCTTTATTTATAATTTCAGGTATACATATATACATCTATCATCCCAAAATGAATATATTATATTTATCCTTAAATGGGATGAATACGTTATGGAAGTCAAGAGTGGCCAGGAGCATTGTTCTGAGAATTTGATAAAAAATGTGCAAGGACTGCAGTCGTGGAAAAATAATTAAGTGAATACAACTTCAGAAAAACATTGGATTACTTAAGTAAAATAAAGAAGTTATTAGTTATGCTTGGAATAGAGCTTTAATAAAGAATAAGTAGAAACAAGTTTAGAAGATAAGAAGTATGTGACATGTTGCAGAGATTAGAACACCTGCTCAGTACGCAGCCTTAAGCTTATTTTTCTTCTCTACCTAAAAACAAAGACAGAAATCAAAATCAAATTATGATAATGAAAAATGATTAGATACTATCTACAAAAAATACAAGTTGATTAATTACTCAGTAATGTAGTATAACTTAATTTGCAATATATTAATTAGCAGAGGAGCAAACAAAATTTGTGTTAGCATTAGTAATTAGATGACACCTGAAAAAGAGTAGATGAAGGGCGTGGGAAGAGATGTTGTATAACAGAAGATAATGTGTAGAATAGGGGAACATAGATGGAACTTAGAATGGTAGGGGTGAATGTGGCCCACTGAGTCTTTTGGATTTTGTGATTTGAGTTTTGTTTGGTGTTATGGAATGTTTCCTGAAAAGTCTACAAATGTTACTTTCTTCAGAGAAAGCAACTGACACAAGAATGAGTAAATGATGGTATGCAGGTGATTATGGGCTAACCAATAATTTTATGTTCACTAACAAACATATAAACAGGGCTTATTTATAGGGGCATCAATATTCAAAATTGAACTGCATTAGTAAAATATTTATCTGATCACAAAAGATGAATCACTTAATATGCCTGTCTACCTTGCAAATAGATTCTTGGCAGTTTCCTTTTCCCCAGAGAACACTTACTGCCTACATATGATTGTGGTAGAAACCTTACAGATTTTTATAAG
This sequence comes from Uromys caudimaculatus, assembly GCA_028551405.1. NCBI lineage: Eukaryota > Metazoa > Chordata > Mammalia > Rodentia > Muridae > Uromys > Uromys caudimaculatus. The sequence continues at coordinate 7,353 of JAPYYD010006607.1, forward strand.
ACTTTTAAATATTGTAAAATTTATGATCTTTTAATTTTTCTGAACTTAGCAGATTTCCTTAGCTTTCCAAGTCGAGAATTTTTCTGTTCTATACGAGTGAATGCTTCAGTTCCAAGAAATATTTAGTATCAAATTAAAAGATTTTAAGCTTCTAAGCCAGTATATTAAGGGGTTTGGAATTATCTTTTATCTAGTATAATAATATTAATTTCAAAAAAATGTTAAAAGGCATATGCAACACACATTCACATTTAGAGAACATATCAGGTAAAAAGACAAATCCAACATCTAAATCAAACAAATATGGCTAAGACGTTCGACTTATCTGAAAGAAGTTGACAGCATACAATGAGAAGTAGGTAATTAAAAAGAAATGGAATGAATAATAATACTAAAACTGTGTTAGAAATTTAAACATTATTACATGACTGGAGAGATCCTCACAATGTACAAGACTAAACAAAGAAATAGTTAATTTGTAAAAAAATTTCAATCAAAACTATAAAAATAGACACCATCCTTCTGGTCGACTAAAACTGCTCCAAGGGGCAGATCAGGTGCTCCAGCCAACCCCCCCCCCCCAGTCCCCCCATCCGTTCCAAAGACAACTTAACTCCCAGAAGGTTCATTATAACCAGGGTTGCAGGTGAGACACCTCCCTCCATAATACCTGGCCTAATTTAGACCACTAAGCAATTGGTCCAAAGAAACAAGTTGGAGTAGTCATTCTAATATCCAATAAAATCTACTTTCAACCAAAAGCTACCAAAAGAGAGGGAAAAGGACATTTCATCCTCATCAAAGAAAAATTCACCAAGATGAACTCTCAACTCTGAACGTCTATGCCCCAGATACAAGTCACCCACATTTGTAAAAGAAATGAAAACAGTACTAAGAGAAAACTTCACAGCACTTAGGGCTTTCATAACGAAAGTGGAGACATCCCACATTAGCAATATAACAGTACATCTAAAAGCTCTACAACAAAAAGAAGCAAACACACCCAAGAGGAGTAGACTGCTTGAAATAATCAAGTTCGGGGGTGAAGTCAAGTAATTATAAACAAAGAGAAGTATACAAAGGATTAACAAAACTAAAAGCTGGTTCTTTAAGAAAATCAACAAGATAGATGAATCCTCACCAAACTAACTAAAGGTCACAGAGAGAGTATCCAAATTAACAAAATAAGAAATGAAAAGAGGGACATAACAACAGAATCTGAGGAAATTAAAAAAAAAAATCATCAGAACTAATACAAAAGCCTATACTAACTTCTTATTCCTGATTGTCAACTTGACTATATCTGGAGTGAACTACAGTCCAGAATTAGAAGGCTCACCTGTGATCCTGATTTTGAGGCTGGGAGATACAAGTTTCTGACCTGGATCTTGGCATGGAGATCTTGAGGCATAGTGGCTAGGAGTCTCTGGAGAGTAAAGCAAAGAGATATCTGAGTTCAAGGTCATCTGGAACAAAGCAAGTTCCAGATTCAGGCATGGTGGTACACACATTTAATCTGGGCCACACTTTCTGCTGGAGACCTACATAAGGAAATTGGAAGAAGGAAGATTCACCCTTCTTCACCTGTGTGCCTTGTGGGACTGAGCAACTGCTAGATCCTTGTATTTTCATTCACAGCTGCTGCTAAACATTGTTGGGGAGTTGGACTACAGACTTAAGTCATCAACAAATTTCTTCACTATATAGAGGCTACCTATAAATTCTGTGACTCTAGAGAACCCTGACTAATACACTCAACAAAACTGGACAATCTAGATGAAATGAATGACTATTTACACAGATACTGTGTACCAATGTTAAATCAAGATCAGGTAAACTATCTAAACAGTCCCACAACCCCTAAGGAAATAGAAGCATTCATGAAAAATTCTCCCAGCCAGAGAGAGAGAAGGAGGGAGGGAGGGGGAGAGAGAGAGAGAGAGAGAGAGAGAGAGAGAGAGAGAGAGAGAGAGAGAGAGAGAGAGAGAGGAGGAGGAGGAGGAAGGAGAGAGGGAGAGAGGGAGAGAGGGAGAGAAGGGAGAGGGGAAGAGAGAGAGAGAGGGGGGGAGAGGAGGAGAGGGAGAAGGAAGACCAGGCCAGATGGTTATAGAGAATTCTATCAGACCTTCAAACAAGACCTAATACCAATACTTCTGAAACTATTGCACAAAATAGAAACAGAAGGAATACTACCTAATTTGTTCTATAAAGGCAGAGTTATGCTGAATACCTAAACCACTCAAAGCCCGAACCAAGAAAGAGAACTTCATAACAATTTTACTTATGAATATTGATGCAAAAATACTCAATAAAGTTCTAGCAAACAGAATCCAAAACCACATCAAAACAATAATCCATCATGATCAAGTAGGCTTCATTCCAGGGAAGGTTCAATTTATGGAAACATCAAAATAATCCACTATATAAACAAACTCATTAGAAAAAATATCACGATCTGTGGCTGGGGATCTCAGCTTGGGCCACAGGGCTCCATAGCCAATTAGCGCCAGGAGAAAGCTACCCTCCCAGGAGCTTGGAAAAGTCGGGAGTGGGGCCAAGGTGAGCATCACTGCTCACCAGGAACTGCCCCGAACCTGCGGGACACAGGGACTGAGGTAGGTGGGAATAGGAACCCTCTGGTTCTCATCTGTGGCAGGAGACCTCTGCCCGGGCCACCAGGGTTTCATAGCCAAGCAGCGCTGGGAGAAAGTTACTCTCCCAGGCCCTCAGGACACAGTGACCTAGGAGGAAAAGTAAGGGCCGGGAATCTTCTGGTTTTTCTCTGTGGCAGGAGACCTGTGCCTGGGCAACCAGGGTTACATAGACAAGCAGTGCTAGGAGAAAGTCACCCTCCCAGGAGGGTGGAAAAGCCGTGAGTGGGGATAAGACAAGCACCACTGCTCATCGGGACTTGGAGACCTCAGCCTGGGTCACAGGGCTCCAGGAGAGAGCTGGTATCCCAGGAGTGCTGACATACCTTCGAGCATAGGCAAAACCACCACTTCTGTTCAAACTCACTGGATCAAGAGGGACCCTTGTAGAGCCATCAGGACATAGGAACCAAGGGACAGCTGGGGACAAGATCCTTCTGGTTTCTGTCTGCACCCCAGATCTGACCCTGTGCCACAGCACTCCAACACAAACACCTCTCAGAGAGAGCTGGTCTTCAAGGAGTATTGATACAGAGATCTGCAAGAGGGAAAAGCCATAGCCAGACAGAGTAAGATCCGCTAACATCAGAGTTAAAAGGATGGCAAAATGCAAGGGCAAGAAAATGAGGAAGAGAAACCAAGGCTACTTGGCAATATCAGAACCCAGCTCTCCCACCACAGCAAGTCCTGGATTCCCCAACACACCAGAAACCCAAGACTCAGATTTAAAATCATTTCTCATGATGATGATAGAAGACTTAAAGAAATTAATACCCTTAAAGAAATGTGGGGCGCGCGCGCCTCTCGCCGGCAAGAAGACACGCGGACACACGGCAGGCTTCTTCTACAGTTCAGCTTTATTGTTGCCGTAGATAGTGGGAGAACCGCGCGGGGCCCAAGATGGCGGTGTTATATAGTCCCGGGGCAGCGTGCACTCCATTGGTTGGTGTGCCCCGGGAATGGGCGGTGATTAGTCATGTACACCCATAATGCGCTTCG
>JAPYYD010006608.1:0-11002 GCA_028551405.1 Uromys caudimaculatus
AAAAAACAAAAAACAAAAACCATAAATAAATAAATAAAATAAAATAAAAATCAAAGCAAGAGTCAGGCATAGTTGTACACGACTTTAATTCCAGGACTCAGAAGGCAGAGGCAGATAGATCTCTGTGAGTTCCAGGACAGCCAGAGCTATATAGTGAGACACTGTCTCAAAATAAAATAAAATAAGATAAAATAAAATAGCAGGAACAGTGGCTAGACATAGTTAAAGGAATAGATATGAAAGGAGGTTAATGAAGAAATGTTGAGGTAGGAGACATGTCTCAGCAGTTAAGAGCACTGCTTGCTCTGGCAAAGGACACAGAATCTGTTCCCAACACTCACGCTGGGCAGTTCACAACTTCCTGTAACTCCAGTTCCAGGGAATCTGATGTTGTCTTCTGCACCTCTCTCCCAGACGTTGCACACGTAGTGCACATACATTGTGCAGGCAAACACTCATACACATAAAATAAAAATAAGTAAATAGTATTTTTTTAAAATAAGGATTAGCCCAATTTCTTATATTTTAAGCTTTTACTTAAAAGGAGGATGTGTTTGTGTGTCACTAATGTAATTGGAAAGTTTTTAGTTCGGGGACTGAACCTACAGCCTCATGAATGTTGGACAAGCTTCCTATGGCTTCAGTCATAAGGTGCATCTTATTTAAAGCAAAAAAAAAAAAAAAAAAAAAAAGTTGGCATTTTCTGATTTCAGATATATCAAGTTCTCAAATTGTTCCCTGGGGAGGAGTTTGTACCTCTGTCCCATTTGCAGTTCAGCTTGGCCATGTGTCTGCCATGAGCATGTGAGCACAAGTCATGCATGCTCTTCCTATCAGAAAGAAGTTTGGAGAGATGGATGAGCACTACCTTTCTCTTTTCCTTTTGCCACGAGATCAAAGATATCTTAGCTAAGAGCCTGTTTCTTACCCTACTGGGGTGAATTGGAAGGGGGTTGGAACTCCTTTATGACGTAAGAAGGCCATGCAATGTGCGAAATAGATTATTGCAGTCATAGCCCCAGGGACAGGACTGTAGAGCCATTAGCACAGCCTGATTTATCTTTGATAACCTAGGGATAAGATGAGTGAGAGAGCAGTCACTTGGAGCAGAGGTCAAGGGACAAGGAGAGAAGGGCCAGGAAGTCTTATTTGTCATATGTGACAGAGGCAAAGTGAGATGAAGAGCAGCACAGACAAATGTGAGTAGTTTCAATACGGCCCAAGCCTTCCTCTCTCAATTGTTTGTTGGCCAAAGAAAGCAATGTGGTAGGCTCAGAATGTGATTCAGCAGGTCAAGTGCTAGTCTAGCATGCATGAAGCCCTGGGTTTGGTTCCCACCACCATATAACTTGGATGTGGTAGTACACACCTGTAATCTCTGCTCAAGCCAGGATGATCAGAAGTTCAAGACGATCCTTGGCTATATAACAAGTTCAAGGCCAGGTTAGGATACATAAGACCCTGTCTCAGGGGGTAGCATCTTGAGATGCAGCTCTCGGTCCTTTATCAGATTGTTCTGGCCAAGAGCTAAAAGATAGGTGTTTCTAAATAAGTACTGGGAATTTACTGAGAAAACACTCCCAGCTCAAATCGTCTGGGCCTAAAAGTACATGAAATTTTTCCCATGTGTCCTAAGCACTGTTAGCTGGCCACCTTAGTCGTGCATCCAAGGGAGTTTCTATGCTAGCCAAAGCCACACAGTTTTCTTCCTGACTTGGGTCACATGGAAGCTAACATCTGTGTATGGGAAATGACAGACTTGGTATCTCCTTTATATGAATAATAGGAAAGAAAAGAACTTCATTTCTGGGCTAACAGGCTACAGGTTACAACCAAACGTTTTCTTGTCAGGCCACGATGTACAATGCGAGGAGCCATATAGCCTTGGGCATTGAGTCAACCAGCTGGCTTTGAGTCGGACTTGGAAGAATTGAGAAATTAGTGTTAATTATCTCTCAGAGCTTCAGTTCCTTCCTCTTAAAGGTGGGTTTGAGAATATTGGATTCAATGGCTCACATCTGTCATCTGCAATTGAGATGTTGATGCAGAAGGATCACTATGATCACTGTCAAGATCAGGTTGGGCTACATAGTGAGTTTAGGCCTGTCTAGGCTATAGAGTCTGACTCTCCAAAATAATATCCACTTTGAAGCCAAGCAAGAAGCAAGAGGATCACCATGAATGTAAGGGCAGCCTAGGGTTCGTGGTAAGACCCTGTCTGAAATTAAAACTAAAAGAAAAAAACAAAGAAAAATAAGAATACTCACTCTATAGAAATCAGGTAAAGAACAAAGAGGTCCAGTGTTCTGCACACGTGGAGTTGGCTGTCATGAATATGTTGCAAGGATAATAGAAATGAATGGGTTAACAGAAAGGTATAGCAGTTTTGCTCCTGGAGACCCCAGCCAGCTACTAAGGTAAAAGTCCTTTGTCTCTCTCTTGATCTATAGAAGGGAGAAGCTGTGAAAATGTGCTCTCAGCCTTGAGATGTTCCCAGCCATTTCCACTAGGCACAGTCTTCCAGTAGTGTGTCAGTTTTACCATCTCGCACTCAAAGAGACAAGTACTCATCCATATGAAAGGTCAGCCCATACCCCTTCAGCCTCCAGTGGCTGTAGTAACTTTACACAAAACCCACTCCAGGCTAAAGACCAACTCAGTTCAACTCAGGGGACTGTATCAGAGAGGACCATATGCCTGGGGTTCCATTGTTTCCTACAATATGTGTTTTCAGTGGCTAGTTCTTATTTTTCTACCAAAGCCATCTGCTGGATAACTATGAATGGCTCAAGAAGCCACCCAGGAGAATTCCTTTCTGACGATATTTCAACACAACCATTTGAGAACAAGTTAAGGCATATCCGGGTTTCTCTGTGAGTGGACTTGAATGCTGGTCTTTGAAATGCTGGTCAGCAAGAGGCAAATCCTCCTGAAGACAGGAGGACCACATGGTCATCTCTTTCAAAGGGATTTTTACTCCCAAAGGGCAATTGGTCATCATGGCTCTGGCATCTTCTTGTCACTTCCATGAAACTTGATTCATTTGGGCATCTATTTCACTTCCATAGTCAAGTGAATATTAAAGTTCACCCAACATTCATCTAGCCTTTGATTAGGGAAGTATCCACTACTCTCCCACCTTCAAACCTGAGTCATTCCAAACACCAGGGGAAGCTGTTTCATACTCTACTCCAAGCATAACATAGACCTTGGATGAAACAGTCAGAAATTTCTACTCTCATGTTTGTAACCACTATACACAGCTCAGAAAACCAGTAGAAAGAGTAAATTGCTGTGAAATTTTTGTTGAAATTGCTGAGGAAAATGACTACACCCATATAAGTTAGCATAGTTCTTATAGACTTTAGCAGGGAATTGTTCAGGTCCACCATATAAAGAATAAATACATCAGCACAGAGCAGAAAACGGCAGAGGGTATATGAACAGAGGGCAAGTCAGTAGTCCTTTTTATGTGGGGCAAAATCATTAATTCTTTGTCTTAGAACGAATAGTTCGCAATAACACATTTGTTCCCTTGGCTCTCTCTAGAATTCCCACTGTGAATGTGGTTTGAGTTTTGTTGAATTTGGGTTCCCTTTATCTCTGGTCTTTTAATATTTATGATGTTGCTTTGGGGCCATTTGTTGGGAACTCACTCTGATATCCAGAATGCCCAAGCTCTCTTAGGCAGGCAACTTAGGCTATCTTCACTTGTTTCTATCTAGGTGTCATGTACCATGGGGAATCTGTCTCCACTGTCTCATAACTTTCAACTCAAGCAAGCTGGGTACACAGACTGTCACCACCACTCACCACCCACCAGACTTGGCATCAAAGCTCTACGTTCTGAGTCACATTGGCAAAGATCAATAAGACTGTAACACAAAACACCTGTTTTCTCCAAGATCAATTCAACCAGATACACCTATCATACGGTCTTAATCAGCCCAGAGAGCCTGAATTCTAGCTAAGGGGATTATGGACAAGCTTCATGCCCAGGTTCATTCTCTCAAATGGATGCTGAACATGGTCAGCTCTTATTTTCCCCAATAGTGAACAAAGACAGAGAGCCTCACTCCATCCTTCTCACCCTGCCTCCTCTCTATTCGTCATAAAGAACATACATTGTATTATTTTATAACCCAGACTAGGTTGGTGGAACACCCCCAGGAAGGAATTAAGGATCAGAACTTTCTAATGAATTGGATAATCAGGTCCATAATTCTCAAGGAGCAAGGGAAGCCCAATAATCCATAGTCAAAGGTATTAAGCACTCCATGGAAGCCATCCTCCATATGATGCCACGTCACAGGCACACCCAGATCTTCCAGCCTCTTCTTATATAAGAGGGAATGGTCCCGGAGAAGGTCATACTCACAGCTCACAATGCAGGCTTCTGGGAGTTGAGACACTATACTGTCTTCTGCGAGGAGGGGTGAGCAGGCAAAGTTCAGTGCATTTTTTACCGCTTGGTAAGCATCTCCATTCACAAACCCCCGGGGTACAGATTGGTAGCCTCGCTTCTTAAATCTCTCTGGAATGTTTTCTGTGCCCAACCACTTTCTGTATTTCTCCCAGACTTCCTGAGGCAAATGCATACCATTCTTTATGACACTTTTCCAGGAAGAATTCACATCTAGGTGGCAACAGAAGCAGTAGAAGGCCATATTCCAAGAGAGCAGTGGGATGTTGCCATTCTGTTGATAAGAAGGGCTCCAAAAATCTATCAATTGCAGTGAGGGGTAGATCAAAATCTGAGCCCGGATCTGGGGGAGATCTGTTTGGTGCACTAACATTTGACAAGTCACAGTGGCTGCAGTTCCTCCTATACTGTCACCACAGACCAGCACTCTAGTTGGATCCACTCCATACACATCCAATGATTCCAAAAAGTGGGTGGTGGCTACCACACAGTCATCTCTCATCACTGGATACTTGTACATGGGAGATTTTCTGTATCTAGAGAGGAATCAAGGGCCATAGATTATGCTTAATGCTCAGCCAAACCCAAATACCCTTGTCTAACATCTTATATCTCAAATCTCCCTTTGAAGTCTGAATAGGAGGAGATAGGCAAGGCCCCAAACACATAGTAGACAGAAAACCATCACACCTGTCACTTAGGCTCAGAGGGGGCAATTGCCATCGCACTTGGGAATGGATGTGATATGTTTAGGTCTTTCAGTGGTCATGCAGGGCACTACTGACTTTAGGCAGAGGAAATGTTACTTGTCTGCCACAGGCAGGGCTATTAGACCTTGAACTCTTCCATCCAAAAGCAAAGTGGCATGACCATTTCCATCAGCCTCTAAATGACAGGGTTAAATGATGTCTTTAACCACAAATGTACTAAGGAAGGGGATCCAGTCCACTTTCCCTCTCTCCTCTGTTCCTTGCTTCTCCTTATTGGGTCCTCACAGCCTAGCCCTCCCCCATTTTCCTGTCCAGTTCGATCAGCTTCAGGCTCAAACTTCAGACCCTGTCACTTTGAATCAGGGTTGATTGCTTATATATTCCCATCATACCCTTTCTTACCCAACTGAAACGACAACAGAGTCACAGTCCTTGGACAAACGTAAGCATATGCTGTGGTGGGTTCCTGCAAAACAAAATCGAACATCACATTTATTAGGACCTTTCTCCAGTATTTGTGGCTATCCTCTTCTTGTAATAGAGCACCTGAGTTAGCTGAGCATCTCATGAAATAGCTTCTGGCTGTAGAGTCAATATCCTTCCAACTTCTTACTGTTTTGCTTCTGTGAGCTGCCAGAACAACAGTCTCCAAGATGCTCATGACCTGATGCATTCCACCACTTATCAAAAACACCCCAAAATGAATACAATACAGTGGATTGGTGTGTGAGTGGTATTCCCATATCAGCTTAGAAAAAGGTTAGACTATTCCATAATATACCATCTGTGCCTACTAATTGCCCTGGGTTTTCCTGGTTCTAACAGTCAACGGTCTACCTGAAGGAATGATTTTTTTTAAATACTTATTTTACTTTTGCTTATGTGTATGTGTTATACACACATGTATGAATGTATCCACAGAGACCAGAAGAAGAAGTTAGATTTCCTAGATGTAAGATTACAGGCAGTTGTATGATGCCCAACATAGGTGCTAGGAACCAAACTCAGGTCCTCTGGAAGAGCAGCAAGTGCTTTTACCTACTGAGTCATCTTTCTAGCCTCCACAGAATGATCGTTCTTTCAAGCCCATTTAGCAGGCTAACAGGAGACTCTAAGAGGCCAGAGAAAAGGCTCTGTCTTACTCAAGCTCCCTAGGATGGTTCCACCACCATGGAAGAATATAATTCCAATCCTTAGGCTGGAGGATGGCTTCTTGGGCTGATATAGCTTCACAGGGATTGTCCCAAAGCGAAGATCTTTGACCACAACATCAGGATCTTTCTTGAGTGGCTTCAGATCATGCAGAAAACTGGCAAACTGGGGTGCATAACAGAGTCCCAGTTTCTCAAAAATCATCCCCTGTCAAAGAAAGAAGAAGCAATGAATTGTGACTGATTATGCATCAATCCCTTAACATGCAGCCTCGAGCCTGTCAGCCACGTCTATCCTCCCCAGATGCCAAGGAAGATCTTGGGAAATATTAATGAGACTGGACCACAGACTTCCTGCACTTCCTCTCTCTTAGCATCCTCATGAAGTACCTGCAGTTAAAGTCACACCTATCCAGGCCCATGCAGCTCCTCCATCATCAGATCCACTCCTCTTCCTAGATACTTTGCATGCCAGACATGACAAACCAGGCTTCTGGACAATGCTTGAGCCTTCCTTTTGGAGACTACTGCTCTACTTGTGGTCTGGGCATTGTCTTCTCTCAAAGAAGATAGCCTGGGTCTCCTAAATATTTATTGCTGTGGAGGTAATATTTTTGAAGAGGGAGACAAGGGTGTTTTCTTGTCTTTCCATGGCATCTTCAGAAATATTTTTGGAAAATGTGGTGCTTAAGGTTTTTCTCTTTAGGAAAATTAAGAATGGGAGTGGGTGGGAAGGTATATGTACTTGGCTAGGATCAGTGATTGATGTCAATGCAGGTAGTGGTACATGGGACTTCTTCAGATTATTGTGTTATCTTTAAGAGCTAATGATTTTTTAAAATATAAATTCAATAACAATATTCCTCTATATCCATAGACCCAGTGTCTGACTCAGCCATCATCAGAGAAGCTGCCGTTTTTAGGAGATGGGAACAAATATAGAGACCCACAACTGGACAATGAACAGAAAGTGAGAGATCTTGGAACACTCAGTACTAAATGGGACATCTGCCATCAAAATCCTCCCCTAAGAAATCAGGGGGAAGAAGAAGCAGAAAGATTATAAAAGCCAGTGGGGTTAGATGACATCAAGAAAACCGCATCTTCCAGGCAGAGTAGAATTGACACACATATGAACTCATGGAGAGTGTGACAGCATGCTCAGGGCTTACACAGGTACAAGCTAGACGGGGTCCCAGTGCTAAGAGGGGAGGTGGAGACAAGCCCCCACTCCTAACCAAGAAGTTGTCTCCAGGTGACAACCACTGAAAAAGGAAAAAAATGAGTTTTCTTTCGTGGAGTCTCAATGGGTATACAAACCACACTTAAGGCAGGTTCCATATCCAACAGTAGACGGCCAATACAAAATAAACTCAATGATGTTTTTGGAGATGTTTTGTGTCATAATGCTTTGTTTGGGCTTTTTTTTTTTTTTTTTTAAAGCCTTACTTGTATTTTGTTCATCTATTATGATTCCCAATTTTCTATGTATGTTTCTTGTGCTAGTTTTGCTTGCTTGTTTGTTTTGTTGTTGTTGTTAGTTATTTGGGACAGGGTTTCTCTGTGTAATCCTGGCTATCCTGGAACTTGCTCTGTAGGCTAGGCTGGCCTCAAACTCTGAGATCCACCTGCCTCTGCTTCCTTAGTGCTGGGATTAAAGCATACACCCCCATGCCCAGCTTCCCTCTGTTTTTCTATTTGCTTTGTTTTATGCTGATTTGTTTTTTCTCTGGGGGGGGGAGAAAAAGAGAGGAAGCATGGAATGAAATGGGGGGATAGGGAGAATCCGAGAGGAGAGGAGGGAGGGAAAATTAATTAGAATATACTGTACAATAAAAGTTCAAATAAGTAAATAAGTGAACATCTCTGGGTCTTTCCAGTAGTTTCTAGTCCTAAATTACAGCCATTTTGGCTGTGATTAAAGCCCATGGACTCAACTCAGAGCATTTTTCTTTTTGTTGTGTGGGTCCTGTGTTGGATGTATGTTTTGGAGTATGTGTCCTATGTTGGGTGTATGTGATGTCTGTTTTGTTGTGTGTGTCCTATATTGGATGTGTGTGATGTATGCACTTGTTATTGCGGGTATATGTACAACTGTGTGAGCATGAGGAAGCCAGAGGTCAACACTGCGTATCTTTCCTCAACTGTTCCATCATGTTTATCCAATTAATTATTATTTTATTGCATTTATTTATTTGTGTGTATGTGTGGGTATTCATGAGCCACAGAGCATGTGGTCATGTGGTCAGAGAAGACCTTGACAGAGTCACTTCTGTTCTCCCACCATGTGGGACTCAGAGATAGAACTCAGGCAGTCAGGTGTGGTAACAACTGACATTAGCCACTGTGCATCTTATAAACCCATCTACTTTATTGTTTGAGACAGTGTCTCTTACTGAACCTGAAATTTATCTCATCAATTGAACTAGCTCGATGGCCAATGAGCTTCCAGGATTCACTTGTTTCTGTGACTCCTTCCATACCCCAGGTTTAGACTCAAACTATCCTGCTCAGCTCTGTGCTTTGCTTCTCACGATCTGATCCCAGGTTCTCATGGGTGATGAGGAGGCACTTTACAAGTGGCACTGTCTCCCCAGCACGATGCTCTTTAACAAATACATGGAATTCATCCAGGAAGGCAGTTTCATACACAAATAGCTATCAGACAAGTAATGTGTGATGTAATAAAATGCACATGTGAGAAGGAAACAAGTGATGGCTGCCATCTGATAACACCTTGGTGTCAAATGGATGAGGAGATCACAACTTTCTATGTCTATAGTAGATGAAACAATCTTGTACTCAAAACTCCTGTGATTCCTCTTATGCTAGGGTTACAATTCTGTCCTGGGGACTGCTAATCTCCCAATTCCAACCCCAATGGCAGGAAACCCCACAATCAGAGATTAGCAGTGAAAATAGGATAATTTTTATCCTATCCATCAAAGCTATGGGCCCTTGCATTCTGACCCTTGAGTAAGCAAGCCCTGGTCTCTCTGATGTTTTGCTATGCTTTACTCCTGGGTCTGCTCTCTGCGCAAAGCTATTTGTAGCTAGATTCCTTGTGAGCTTCCGTAAAACTAGCCAGCCTCTGCCTCTGCTACAGTGGACTGCAAGCTCCCTTGAGGCACTCTACCTAGGACTTTTTTTTCCTTACCCATTCCTGAGCCCAGATTTTGGGCAGTGATACACAATGGCTGTATAACACACCATTAGAGAAAGAATCAATGGTGACTGTAGGCTTACCCTACGATGGATGCTGCAATACACCTTCTGAATAGCTTAACTCCCAGATCCTTGAGAAATGCCAGGCAGTAGGGGCTGCTATGAGTTCCTATTTAGCAGACAAGGAAACTGAGTCATGGTAACTAGGAACTTGAACTATAGACTACAAAAGAGAATGCCAAAGGGAAAACCAAGGATTCTAGTCAGGCCATTTGCAAAAGCAGGCCTGGGGTACTGTTTTAAGTGTGGTACATTTGACTTAACATAATGATATCCAATTCCATCATTTTCCCAAAAATATACTTTCTTTTCTTTTTTTCTTTCATGGTTGGGTAAAATTCCATTGTATCTGGGTGTGGTGATGTACACATTTAAACCCAACACTCACGAGGTAGAAGCACACAGATCTCACTTGAGTACAAGGTAAGCCTGGCTTCCATAGTGAGACCTTGTCTCATTTTTTCATTGTGTATTTCCAGTTGTGTATTTTCTTCATCCATTCATCTGTTGGTGGATGTCTAGGGTGGTTTCATTTCCTGGCTATTGTGAATAGAGCAGCAGTGAACCTGAATGCACAAACATCTCTGTGGTAGTGTATAGAGTCCTTGGGGTGTTATAGTAAGTGACATGACTTGGTTTTCAGAGAGATGTAAATCATGTTCTCTCTGATATCTGGACCCTAGCTTATGATTTTTATATGTGTGATATGTGTGTGTAAAAGTGGTTCTCATCTGAGTGTGGCTATGAGTTATGAAATAGAGAGGAGGTAAAGAGATGGAGAGGAGGGTTAAAAATGGGAAACAGAGCAACAGGGCCTATGGGATATGAAGATATATTGGAGACATAGGGGGTGGAAGAGTATAAGAGAGAGCAGGTTACAGGATAGGGAGAGAATCTACAAATTTTTTTTCTTTTTTTTGTTTTTGTTTTTGTTTATTTTATTTTTATTATTATTACTATTATTTTTGATACTTTATTTACATTTGCAATGTTTCCCCTTTTCTGGGTCTCCTCCTTGGAAACCCCTTATCCCCTCCCCATCCCCGCCTCTATGAGGGAATTCCACCTCCCACCCACCCGCCCACCCATTCCCATATTCCCACTGTGACATTCCCTTTTACTGAGGCCTCTAACACCCTCAGGCCCAAGGGCCTCTCATCTCTCCCTGATGGCCATCGAGGCCATCCTCTGCCACATATGTGGTCCGAACCATGGGTCCATAGATGTGTATTCTTTGGTTGGTGGTCCAAACTCCAGGACGACCAGAGGAGGGGGTCAGGCCCATTGACGCTCTTGCTCCCTCTATGGGGCTGCAAATTCCCTCAGCTCCTTTAGACCTTTCTCCAACTCCTCCATCTGGGACCTCACTCTCAGTCCAGCAGTTACTGTGAAGTGAAACTTGGGCATTCTGAACTTTTGGGCTAATAGCCACTTATCAGTGAGTACATACCATGTTCGTTCTTTTGTGACTGAGTTACCTCACTCAGGATGAT
>JAPYYD010006609.1:0-11000 GCA_028551405.1 Uromys caudimaculatus
TGGAATAGATTGAAGAGTATTGGTATTAGATCTTCTTTGAAGGTCTGATAGAATTCTGCAGTGAACCCATTTGGACCTGGGCTTTTTTTGGTTGGGAGACTTTTAATGACTGCCTCTATTTCTTTAGGCATTCTGGGACTGTTTAGATGGTTTATCTGATCCTGACTTAACTTTGGTATTTGATACCTGTCTAGAAAATTGTCCATTTCATCCAGACTTTGCAGTTTTGTTGAGTATAGGCTTTTGTAGTGGGATCTGATGATTTTTTTAATTTCCTCAGAATCTGTTGTTATGTCTCCTTTTTTCATTTCTAATTTTGGTAATTTGGGTTCTGTCTCTGTGCCCTCTAGTTAGTCTGGCTAGGGGGTTATCTATCTTGTTGATTTTCTCAAAGAACTAACTCCTGGTTTTGTTGATTCTCTGTATAATTCTTTTTGTTTCTACTTGGTTGATTTCAGCCCTGAGTTTGATTATTTCCTGCCTTCTACTCCTCTTGGGTGCATTAGCTTCTTTTTGTTTAGGGCTTAGTTTATTGATTTATAACTTCTTGGGGGCTGGAAGGGGATTAGGAACGATTAAGTGTGAGGAGGACAGAGGGAGCAAGATTTGAGAGAGAGCTGGAATTAGTGGGAGGACAAGTCTGGAATGAGCTAAATATGTAGGAAAATAGAAACACCCAGGAATCTATGAGGGTGAGCTTAGCTAAGACTCCTAGCAATAGGGGATACGGAACATGAAACAGCCACTATCTGTAACCAGACAAGACTTCTAATGGAAAGTTGTGGACACCAACCGAGCCTCAAAACCCTAGAACCACAATTTTTCCTGCCTAAAAGAGGTGCAGGGCAAAGTTGGAGCAGAAATTGAGGGAACAGCTAACCAATGATTGGCCCAACATGAGACCCCATGAGAGGAGAGAGCCTAACCCTGACACTTGTAAAAATAATTTTTAAATCTACTTTTTTTTCCAGTCCCATAGTTCCCACTAATAATGACTCTGAGATTAATTAGTTATTATTAAATGCTTAGACCATGAGCTTTGGCTCATTCCCTGACTAACTCCTAACTTATTTAACACATATAAACCATTCTATGTCTACCATGTGGTTAGATAACACCCTTTCAGTCCCTGCCTGCTTCTTTCTTAGGATCTCCTTGGCATCTCCCTACTGGTTTACATCTGTCTTCTTTTTTTATTTTATTTTTATACTTTATTTACATTTCAAATGTTTTCACCTTTCCAGGTCACCCCTTTGGAAACACCCACCTCCCCCTGACTCTATGAGAGTATTCTTCAACCCACCTGCCCACTCCTGTCTTCCCTCCCTGGTATTGTCCTATACTAGGGCATCTAATACTCTCAGACCCAAGGGCCTCTCCTCCCAATGATGGCCAACAAGGCCCTCCTCTGCCACATATGTGGCCAGAACCATGGGTCCCTCCATATGCATTCTTGGTTGGTGGTCCAGTCTCTAAGAGCAGAGGGGAGCCTGACCAGTTGACACTTTTGCTCCCTCCCCATGGGGGTGCAAACTCCCTCAGCTCCTTCAATCCCTTTACCAACTCCTCCATCTGGGACCCCACACTCAGTGCAACAGTTGCTGTGAATTGAATCATGGGTGTTCGGCACTTTTGGGCTAATATCTGCTTATCAGTGAGTACATACTGTATTTATTCTTTTGTGACTGAGTTACCTCACTCACAATGATATTTTCAAGTTCCATCCATTTGCTTGCGAATTTCATGAAGTCATTTATTTTAATAGCTATGTAGTATTCCATTGTGTAAATGTACCACATTTTCTGTACCCATTCATCTGTTGAAGGACATGTGAGTTGTTCCCAGATTCTGGCTGTTATAAATATAGCTGCTATGAACATAGTGGAGCATATGTCTTTATTACATGTTGGAGCATCTTCTGGGTATATGCCCAGGAGAGGTATACCTGGGTCCTCAGGTAGTATTATGTCCAACTGTCTAAGAGTCCGCAAAAATGATTTCGAGAGTGGTTATATCAGCTTGCAATCCCACTAGCAATGGAGGAGAGTTCCCCTTACTCCACATCCTTGTCAGCATCTACTGTCACAGGAGATTTTGATCTTAGCCATTCTGACTGGTGTGAGGTGGAATCTCAGACTTGTTTTGATTTGCATTTCCCTGATGACTAAGGATGTTGAACATTTCTTTAAGTGCTTCTCAGCCCTTTGAGTTTCCTCAGTTGAGAATTCTCTGTTTAGCTCTGTTCCCCATTTTTTGATGGGGTTATTTGGTTCTCTGGAGTCTAACTTCTTGAGTTCTTTGCATATATTGGATATTAACCGTCCATCAGATGTAGGATTGGTAAAAATCTTATCCCAATCTGTTGGTTGCCATTTTGTCCTATTGACAGTGTCCTTTACCTTACAGAAGCCTTGCAATTTTATGAGGTCCCATTTGTCTATTCTTGATCTTAGAGCATAAGCCATTGGTGTTCTGTTCAGAAACTTTTTCCCTATGCCCATGTGTTCGAGAATTTTCCCCACTTTCTCTTCTATTAGATTCAGTGTATCTGCTTTTATGTGGAGGTCCTTGATCCATTTGGACATGAGCTTTGTACAGGGAGATAAGAATGGATCAATTCTCATTCTTCTGCATGTAGACCGCCAGTTGAACCAGCACCATTTGTTGAAAATGCTGTCTTTTTTCCATTGAGTGGTTTTAGCTCTTTTGTCAAAGATTAAGTGACCATAAGTGTGGGTGTTCATTTCTGGGTCTTCAGTTCTATTCCATTGATCTACGTGCCTGTCACTGTAACAATACCATGCAGTTTTGATCACTACTGCTCTGTAGTACAACTTGAGGTCAGGGATGCTGATTCCCCGAGAACTTCGTTTATTTTTGAGAATAGTTTTTGCTATCCTGGGTTTTTTTTGTTATTCAAAATTAATTTGAGAATTGCTCTTTCTAAGTCTATGAAGAATTGAGTTGGAATTTTGATGGAGATTGCATTGAATCTGTAGATTGCTTTTGGCAGGATGGCCATTTTTACTATCTTAATCCTACCAATCCATGAGAATGGGATATCTTTCCACCTTCTGAGGTCTTCTTCGATCTCTTTCTTCAGAGACTTGAAGTTCTTGTCATGCAGATCTTCCACTTGTTTGGTTAGAGTGACAGCAAGATACTTTATATTGTTTGTGACAATTGTAAAGGGTGTCATTTCCCTAATTTCTTTCTCAGCCTGTTTATCCTTCGAGTATAGGAAGGCTACTGATTAGTTTGAGTTAATTTTATATCCAGCCAAATTGCTGAAGTTGTTTATCAGCTGTAGCAGCTCTCTGTTGGAGTTTTTCAGGTCGCGTAAGTATACCATCATATCATCTGCAAAGAGTGATATTTTGATATCTTCTTTTCCAATTTGTATCCCTTTGACCTCCTTTTGCTGCCTAACTGCTCAAGCAATAACTTCAAGTACTATATTGAATAGATAGGGAGAGAGGAGGCCACCTTGTCTAGTGCCTGATTTTAGTGGAAATGCTTCAAGTTTCTCTCAATTTAGTTTGATGTTGGCTACTGCTTTGCTGTATATTGCTTTTACTATGTCTAGGTATGGGCCTTGAATTCCTGATCTTTCCAAAACTTTTATCATGAAGGGATGTTGAATTTTGTGAAATGCTTTTTCAGCATCTAATAAAATAACCATGTGGTTTTTTCTTTGAATTTGTTTATGTAGTAGATTACATTGATGGATTTCCAAGTATTAAACCATCCCTGCATCCCTGAGATGAAGCCTACTTGATTGTGATGAATGATTGTTTTGATGTGTTCTTGGATTCGGTTTGTGAGAATTTATTAAGTATTTCATTAAGTATTTTATTAAGTATTAAGTATTTTATTAAGTATTTCATCGATATTCATAAGAGAAATTGTTCTGAAATTTTCTTTCTTTGTTGGGTCTTTGTGAGATTTTGGTATCAGTGTAACTGGGGCCTCATAGAAGGAATTGGGTAGTGTTCCTTCTGTTTCTATTTTGTGGAAGAGTTTGAAGAGTATTGTTATTAGGTCTTCTTTGAAGGTCTGATAGAATTCTTCACTACACCCATCTTGTCCTGGGCTTCTTTAGGTCAGGAGACTTTTAATGACTGCTTCTCTTTCTTTAGGTATTATGGGACTGTTTAGATGGTTTATCTCATCCTGACTTAACTTTGGTATTTGGTATCTGTCTAGAAACTTGTCCATTTCATCCAGATTTTGCAGTTTTGTTGAGTATAGACTTTTGTAATAGGATTTGATCATTTTTTTTGAACTTCCTCAGATTCTGTAGTTATATCTCCCTTTTCATTCTGATTTTGTTAATCTGGATACTGTCTCTGTGCCCTCTGGTTACTCTAGCTAAGGGTTTATCTATCTTGTTGATTTTTTCAAAGAACCAACTCCTGGTTTGTTTGATTCTTTGTATAGTTCTTTTTGTTTCTACTTGGTTGATTTCAGCCCTAAGTTTGATTATTTCTTGCCTTCTACTCCTCTTGGGTTTATTAGCTTCTTTTTGTTCTAGAGCTTTCAGGTGTGCTATTAAGCTGCTAGTGTATGCTCTCTCCAGTTTCTTTTTGGAGGCATTCGGAGCTATGAGATTTTCTCTTAACACTGCTTTCACTGTATCCCATAATTTTGGGTATGTTGTACTTTCATTTTCATTAAATTCTAGAAAGTCTTTAATTTCTTTCTTTATTTCTTCCTTGACCAAGTTATCATTGAGTAGAGCGTTGTTCAGCTTCCATGTGTATGTGTGCTTTCTGTTGCTTTTGTTGCCATTGAAGAGGAGCCTTAATCCGTAATGATTTGATAGGAGGCATGAGATTATTTCATTTTCTTATATCTGTGAAGTTTTGTTTTGTGACCAATTATATGGTCAATTTTGGAGAAGGTACCATGAGGTGCTGAGAAGAAGGTATATTCTTTTGACTTAGGATGAAATGTTCTGTAGATATCAGTTAAATCCATTTAGTTTATAACCTCTGTTAGTTTCACTGTGTCTCTCTTTAGTTTATGTTTCCAAGATCTGTTCATTGATGATTGTGGGGTGTTGAAGTCTCCCACTATTATTGTGTGAGGTGCAATGTGTGTTTTGAGCTTTAGTAAAGTTTCTTTTATGAATTTAGGTGCCCTTGCATTTGGAACATTGATATTCAGAATTGAGAGTTTTTCTTGGTAGATTTTTCCTTTAATGAGTATGAAGTGTCCTTCCTTGTCTTTTTTTTATGACTTTTGGCTGAATGTCAATTTTATCTGATATTAGAATGGCTATACCTCCCTGTTTCTTGGGACCATTTGTCTGGAAAATTGCTTTCCAGCCCTTCACTCTGAGGTAGTCTTTGTCTTTAACACTGAGGTGCATTTCCTGTATGTAGCAAAATGCTGAGTCCTGTTTATGTATCCAGTCTGTTAGTCTATTTCTTTTTATTGGGGAATTGATTACATTGATGTTAAGAGATTTTAAGTAATAGTGATTGTTGCTTCCTGTTATTTTTGATGTTATTTTTATGTTTGTGTGGCTATCTTCTTTTGGGTTCCTTGAAAGATTACTTGCTTTTTCTAGGGTGCAGTTTCCCTCCTTGTGTTGGCGTTTTCCATCTATTATCCTTTATAGGGCTTGGTTTTTGGAAAGATATTGTGTAAATTTGGTTTTGTCATGGAATATCTTGGTTTCACCATCTATGGTAATTGAGAGTTTTGCTGGGTATAGCAGCCTGGGCTGGCACTTGTGTTCTCTTAGAGTACGTATGAGATCTGTCCAGGATCTTCTAGCTTTCAAAGTCTCTGGTGAGAAGTCTGGTGTAATTCTGATAGGTCTGCCTTTATATGTTACCTGACCTTTTCCCCTTGCTGCTTTTAATATTCTTTCCTTGTTTTGTGCATTTGGTGTTTTGACTATTATGTGACAGGAGGAATTTCTTTTCTGGTCCAATCTATTTGGAGTTCTGTAGACTTCTTGAATGTTTATGTTCATCTCTTTCTTTAGGTTAGGGAAACTTTCTGCTATAATTTTGTTGAAGATATTTAGTGGCCTTTTAAGTTGGGAATTTTCACTCTCTTCTATATCTATTATCCTTAGGTTTGGTCTTCTCATTGTGTCCCGGATTTCCTGGATGTTTTGGGTTAGGAGATTTTTGCATTTTGCATTTTCTTTGAATGTTGTGTCAATGTTTTCCATGGTATCTTCTGCACTTGAGAGTCTCCCTTCCATCTCTTGTATTCTGTTGGTGATGCTTGCTTGCATCTATGACTCCTGATCTCTTTCCTAGGTTTTCTAGCTCCAGAGTTGTCTCCCTTTGTGATTTCCTTATTGTTTTTATTTCCAATTTTACATCTTGGATTGTTTTGTTCATTTCCTTTGCCTGTTTGTGTTTTCCTGTATTTACTTACCTGTGTTCTCTTGTATTTCTTTAAGGGAGTTATTTATTTCCTTCTTAATGTCTTCTATCATCATCATGAGAAATGATTTTAAATCTGAGTCTTGCTTTTCTGGTGTGTTGGGGTATCCAGGGTTCGCTGTAGTGGAAGAACTGGGTTCTGATGATGCCAAGTTGCCTTGGTTTCTGCTCCTTATGTTCTTTCCCTTGCCTTTCGCCGTATTGTTATCTCTGGTGTTAGCTGGTCTTGCTCTCTCTGACTGTGGCTTGTCCCTCCTGCAAGCATCTGTGTCAGTACTCCTTAGAGACCTGCTCTCTCTGAAAGTAATTTGGGTTTGGAGAGCTCTGGTACTGGGTCAGCTCTGGTGTGCAGACAGAAACCAGTAGGATCCTGTCCCCAGCTGTTCCTTGGTTCCTGTGTCCTGATGGCTCTGCAAGGGTCCCTCTTGCTTGAGGAATTTGAACAGAAGTGGTGGTCTTCCTGTGCTCAAAGGTGTGTAGGCACTCCTGGGAGACCAGTTCTCTCCTGGCACTGAGTGGAGCCCTGTGTCACAGGATCAGCTCCCTGGCTGCAGAAGGAACCTGGAAGGCTACTCTTCAGTCCCTGTTTCCTGAGAGTTCTAGGTGGGTCTTGCTGAGCAGAGGTGCTGGCCTTACCCCACACCTACCCCCCAAACCCCTACCCCCCTGCTCACAGGTTTGTCCACACTCCTGGAATGGTAGCTCTTTCCCTGGGCTATTTGGGTATGGAGCCACCACGTTGCACAGACCAGGGGTGTAAACCAGAAGGCTCCTGTTCCAGGCTGTTCCTCCGTTCCTGTGTCCTAAGGATTCTGGGTGGGTCCCACTGAGCAGTGATGGCTGTCTTACCTCCCCACTCATGGGCTTGTCCACACTCCTGGGAGACTAGCTTTCTCCCGGCACTATTTGGCTATGGAGCTCTATGGCACAGACTGAGATCCTTGGCCGCAGAAGGAAACCGGAAGGCTCCTGTTCCAGGCTGCTTGTAGGTCCCTGTGTCCTAGGGGTTCCAGGCAGGTCCCTGTGAGCAGAGGTACTGACCTTACACCCAACCCCAGGCTTGTCCACACTCCTGGGAGGGTAGCTCTTTCCCTGTGCTATTTGGATATGAAGCCACTATGTGGCACAGACCACAGGTGTCTATATCTGTCTTCTTAGCCTCTCTGTCTCTCTCTTTCTCTCTCTGTTCTCTCTGTTCTCTCTCTCTCTCTCTCTCTCTCTCTCTCTCTCTCTCTCTCTCTCAGCTCTCCCCACTTCTCTCTTTTATCTCTCACTATTTCTCAGAATCCTCTCTCTTCCTGCCAGTGTCCCACCTCCTTTTTTTTTTCCTGCCTCAGCTCATTGACCATTGACTTTTTTATTGACAGGTGATGTTTATAAGAGAGTCTGTCTACAGACACTATTACTGATATTCTGCTATACTTGCAGACAGGAGCCTAGCATAACTGTCACCTGAAAGTCTCCAGTCAGCAGCTGATGGAAAGAGATGCGAAGATCCACTGCCAAACATTAAGAGGAGCTCAGGGAATCTTGTGGAAGAGAAAGGATTGAAGGAGCCAGAGAGGTCAAGGACAACACAAGAACACCTACAGAATCAACTAATCTGGGCCTATGGGGGCTTGCAGAGACTGAACCAGCAATCATAGAACATAGAACATAGGGACATAGAACATAGAACATAGGGACATCATAGGGACAGACTTAGACCCCCCTACACATATGGAACAGATGTGCAGCTTGGTATTCATGGGAAACCCCTAAGGGCGGGAGCTGTCTCTGACTCTGTTGCCTGCATTTGGGTCCCTTTCCCCTAACTGGGATGCCCTGTCTAGGCTTAATAGGAGAGGATGCACCTACTCCTACTGCAACTTGATAGGGCAAGGCTGGTTAATAGCCATAGGAGGACACTCCTCTTAGGAGAAAGGGAGGATGATGGGAGGACAAAAGGTGAAAGGAAGTGACTGGGAGGAGAGAGAGGAGATGAAGATGTGATTGGTATGTAAAGTTAATTAATTAATTAATGGGAACATAAAAAGAAAGTATTTCCCAGGTTTCCCTCAATATTCAAATTGTGGTTTCCTCTGTCCTGTGTCAGCATGATAAACAATGCTGTACTGATTCCACAATACATCTTCCAGTTTGCGAATTTGTGAAATTCCTACCGAAGATGATACAATCATTCTTCATTGTTTTTTAAATTAAAAAACCTACTGCTTACCTATTATATAAACAATCCTTAATGTTAATTCTGCTTAAGTAATGCAACTATTTTGTTACAAAACTCTGTGATTCTAAGTTTAACTTTCTTCCAGTGAACATTTTGATTTGTACATTTTTAAAGTTGTTTCACATGCTGGACACAGACTATCCAGGATATGCATAAGTATCTTAGCTTATTGTTGAAAATGCAGTAGAAAGATTGTAAGAGCCAGAGATCTGGTGTATAGAAGTGTGGTGTAGACATTGCAACATTAAGACTTCTGCACTCGTGAACTCACAGCTGCTTAGCTGCCTGTACAAGACTGTATGTGACCAAGCCAGCCAACATTCCAACTTGGAAGTAGAGCACTAGCAGTTGATGGCTGCTAGATGCAGGTGAGTCCATTTGATTCAGGTTGTACCTCTTAGTAAGGTGATGGAGCTCCAATGGCTGGCCCTGCACCCATAAACAAAAAGGGGTAGCATTAATTGAATCAGTGGTTTATTTTAAAAGAGACCAAGATATGAGGTTGGAGGAGGATTACTGTGGGAGCATTCAGAAGTTGGAGAAAAGGAATGGGAAGTGGACATGAAAAAAACACATTGAATACATACATGAAATTTTCTAATAAAAACAATATATTCTAAAATATATTGTAGTCTTGGAGTTTGAACCTAAGTCAGACAGTAGCAACTAAATTTCTTGGCCTATTAAATACTGATATTCTAAAGGAAGAGTGTTTTTATTATATAAAATTGTATGCAATTCTGATTTAAGTACTAGACAGGAAAATCCCCATGGTCACTGGTATTAAAATAACTATTAAAAGTTAAACTGAACTAGAACAGCTATTCATAAACATAATGTGTGATATAAGGAAACAAATTCAAAAAAGGAATACTTGTCACAACAAAGATTTGCTTGAAGTTAGAACAAAATGTAATTAGTTACAGAAAATAAATCAACATGATTATAAATAATAGTAATATCTGTGCTTATTTTATCAAGTTCTGTTATATTTCAGAATAGAATTTTGTATGAAACATAGAGTAAAATTATGTTTTACAGTAAAAACTACATAAAAGTATAAAATTAAAATCAAGAATTATATTTTTCCAGGCCTTCTGAAATACATTTGATAAAGACTGTTGGGAAGCTGTCAATCATTGGTAGAGTACTTGCTTAGTATGCACAAAACCCTGAGTGTGCTTCTTAGAAGTTATTACCTGAATCAATTCAATTAATATCTCTACCACTTAATATAAGCATGCACGGTTTTGTTGTGAAAACTCTTAGATTCAGTTCTTTCACATTTCTGGTGTATAGATAAGTAACACCACATTTTGTTGCCATATTCTATTTGCTAGAGCATTACATCTAATCTGTCACCATCTAATGTTTTCCCATTAAGAGTACTTTTTATTTTGTAGACAGTGAATGTATGTTACTAGTGAAAAATACTAGGAGTGAAATGTAACAGAAAAGTTCTCAAACATCTGGTCAACTGAATCATTCAACTAAAGCTTGCCATAAATAGTTTCATAGAAATCATTTAAATTTGAAACAAACAAAAATCACACAACATACACCCCAAAATCCATATGTGTTTAACATAATAAAAGGCCAATAAAATCAATGCATCATTTGTCCAGATGAAAACAAGCATCTTCATACTCCCTAAGCTATAGCCTGCATTCCACTGCAATGTACCTGTCACGACAACTGTACCATCTTAAGTGATTAGCCAAATCAAATCTTTATTTCCCCAAGTTTCTTCTGCCAGATATTTTGTCACAACTGAGGAGGAAATTTACCAACATAACCAGGTTTAAATCATAGTAAACAGAACTTATTTTTTGATGCATTTGAACCCCAAGAGTATATAAACAGTTATTTCTAATATTTTAAACACTTCAAATACCATGTTCATTTATCTTCTTCAAATTCATAGTAAGGCCAGGTTTTACATCTCTTCTTTTTTTTTTTTTTTTTTTTTTTTTTTTTACAAGCTCATCACCTATCACACCTGCTCAGCATGCCTCTGTTGCCAGAAGTTCTCCTCAATCTTGTCCCCTCTCTACCTGGTGTCTCCACCCAGCCACCTGCTTGAACCCGAGACCAGGAACTTCTTTTTTTTTTTTTATTTTTATTTTTGATACTTTATTTACATTTCCGATGATTCCCCTTTTCTTTGGAAACCCCGTGTCCCCTCCCCCTCCCCGCCTCTGTGAGGGAATTCCTCCTCCCACCTACCCGCCCACCCATTCCCACATTCCCACCTTGACATTCCCTTTTACTGGGGCCTCTAGCACCCTCAGGCCCAAAGTCTTCTCCTTTCTCCCTGGTGGCCATCGAGGTGATTCTTCTGCCTCATATGTAGTCCAAATCAT
>JAPYYD010006610.1:0-11000 GCA_028551405.1 Uromys caudimaculatus
TGTGGGGCCCTGTGGCCCAAGCTGAGGTCTCCGGCCGTCGCCCACGAGAAGCCTCGGCAAGCTCATTTGTTTCTTAAAGTCTTCTTTCATCAAAATGAGAAATGATTTTTAATCTGAGTCTTGCTTTTCTGGTGTGTTGGGGTATCCAGGACTTGCTCTGGTGGGAAAGCTGGGTTCTGATGTTGCCAAGTAGCCTTGGTTTCTGTTCCTTATGTTCTTACCCTTGCCTTTTGCCAACTTGTTAACTGTGATGTTAGCTGGTCTTACTCTGTCTGGCTGTGGTTTGTCCCTCCTCCAGGTCTCTGTGTCAATACTCTTTGAAGACCAGCCCTCTCTGAGAGGTATTTGGGTTTGGAGAGCTGTGGCACAGGGTCAGCTCTGGGGTGCAGACAGAAACCAGAAGAATCTTGTCCCCCCTCTGTCCTTTGTTTCTTATGTCCTGATGGCTCTGCAAGGGTCCCTCTTGATCCAGTGAGTTTGAACAGAAGTGGTGTTTTGCCTGTGCTCATAGGTGTGTCAGCACTCCTGGGATACCTGTTCTCTCCTGGAGCCCTGTGGCTCAGGCTGAGGTCCCCAGGCACAGATGGAAATTGGAAAGTTCAGAGGTTTCCTGTCCCTGAGTTTTCCTCAGGTCCTGTATCCCTGATTCGGGTGGGTCCCGATAAGCAGTGGTGCTCGCTTTAACCCCACTCACAGCTTTTCCACACTCCTGGGAGTGTAGTTTTCTCCTGGCGTTGGTTGGCTATGGACCCCTCGTGACCCAGGCAGAGGTCTCCACCCACCGATACTAGCCATTAAATAAACGATAACCAAGCTGTAATATCGAGGCACAGGTGTTAGGCATAGAGGAAGAGACTGTGGGAGGCAGGGGGACCATGGGTCTTCCTGGGAGGGGGAAATAGAATACTGTATGGATGGATTAGGGTGGAGGGGGCCCAGGAATGGAAACATCAGGTAGGAATGGGAGGGGGAGGAGAGATGGGATTGCGGGAGTGACACCTAAAATTGAGGGACATTTAAGGGCCCATAGGAAAACATAGTGCAGTGGAAACTTCCTAAAATATATGAAGAAAATTCTAATGAATTCAAATAATGAGGTAGATGGAGCCTCAGTTGTCCCTCCTCTGTCAGCAAATGAAGCTCCCAGTACCAGGACTGGGTTGCATCAATTGAGTTGTTGGCCATGGGGGTCCCATGGAAATCCCCAAACAGCCTGGGATGTTACCAAGACAATGAGTTGCTCTCTGCAAACTGACAGCAAGGCCCTATTTCTGTAGACAACACCTACACAACTCATTGAACCTGGAGAAGTAGAGTTGTTACATACATAGAATCTTCACATCCTCTTCCCTGCTGCCTCATGTTCTAGTTGGTGTCTTTGGTACGTACTTGGCAGGCTCGCAAAAGAGAAACATAAACACCAACCTTGTCACAAGACCTTTGATTTACAATGGAATTCTGACTGCAAGATATGCTGGGGAAATGGCAACACTGAAATGATCAACCAATGTCATTTGACTTAAGGTCCATTTCACATGATGGAGCTCATACTGAACATTGCTTGGGTGACCAAGAACCTGAGACTAGATAACCCAGAGTTCTTTAGGTTAAACCAAATACTACTGGTCTAAAAAAATAAAAAGCATCAATATAATGACTCATAATGATATTCTTCGATACTCATAGATCCGTGCCTTATTCAGCCATCATCAAAGTACTTTCCTCTTGCCCCAGATAGAAACAGATGCACAGACCTACACCCAGACATTACACAGAGAGAAAGAGACCTTGGAACACAAAGCCCTAAGAGAGATGTCTCTATCAAATCCCTCCCCTTAGAGCTCAGAGAACCTCATGGAAGAGGAAGCAGAAGGAGCATGGGAGCCACAGGGGATGGAGGCCTCTATATCAGCTGTTCAAAGCTCATATGAATTCACAGAGACTAAAGCAGCAAGCACAGGGTCTGCCTGGTTCTGGACCAGGTCCTCTGCATATACATTATAGCTTCCAGTTTAGTGCTCTTATGGGATTCTTAGTATGTGAACAAATAGTTCTCTGATTCTCGTTCCTTTTTTTGGAGCTCTTTTCCTTCTGTTGGTTTGCATTACCCAACTTTGATGTTATTTATGTTTTATCTTATTTTGTTAAAAATACTGTTGAGACAGAAATCCTCTAAACATCTTTAATTCTCAGCAATAGATGGCAACTATGGTTGACAGAAATTATGTAGGTTAAGATAGAAACAGAAGAAATGAAAAAAAAAAAACCAGGTATTTTCTGTGGGAATCACCACAAGTCCATTATTAGGAAGAAATACTCAGGTAAAACTTTACAAGTATTTGTGTTATCATAATAATTGATTTTTTCTTTCCACAATTTTCTACATTGAATAAGTTTTCTATTAATGTACTTTATAAAAAAAAAAGAGTGCTTTGTATCCCAGTGAGACTCTGTTGGAGGGGACTCATGTGTACTTCCATCTTTTAGTGCTGGTACCCTATCTGCCCTGAACTTGTGCAGGTTTTTTGTATTCAGCCCCAGTCTCTGTGAGTTCATATGTGCATCAATTCTGTTATGCCTAGAAGACACTGTTTCCTTAGTGAACTCCCCTTGGACTCTTATGATCTTTCTGCATAGATCCTCGAGCCCTGAGGAAAAGGGTTTGATGAAGACATCCCATTTAGGCCTGTATTCCACAATCTCTTGATCTCTGCACATTGTCCATTTATGAATCTCAATACTAGTTTTCACCAGAGAAACAGAAGCTTCTCTGATGATGACTGGGTAAGACACTGATCTATGGATATAGCAGAAAGTCATTAGGAGCCATTCTAATGCTGTTTTTGGCAGAATGATATTATTTCATTTTCCCCTATGTCCATGGCCTACCTAGTCTCATGTACTTGGCCAGTTGTGCGGTGTCAGGCATGGGTTCTATCTCATGGAGTGGGCCTTTCATCCACTCAGATGCTGGTGGGTTACTACTACAAGTATGCCACTATTGCACTAGGGTATTATGCATGCAAGGCAGCACTGTAAATCTCAGGGTTTGTAACTCGGTTGCTGTTCACCTTTGTCTTTCAGTAGCTTGTAGAGTGCCTTCTAGTACCATGAATATTAGCTAGTAGGGGTAAAGGCTGTAGGTAGTTACCAGCTCCACTTCTCCATGTTTAGTGAGTTATGAAAAGGCTGTCTTCAGCAATAGGGCTTTACCATCAGTTTTGGAGAGCAACCAATAGCCTGGGTTGTTTGAGGGTTTCCTAGGAGCCTTTTGGCCAACAACTCAATTAGATGTAACCCATCACTGGAATTGAAAGTTTCATTTGGTGACAAGAGATGTCCAGTTAGGGCTCCATCTTCCCTGTTATTTGGTGAATCCATTTAGATTTTTTCATATATGTACTTATTTTAAGAAGATTCTACTGTATCATGTTTCTATATGATCCCTCAAATGCCCCTGTATTGCCTGTGCCCTGGACTACTCACTGCCCAACTCTACCTGCCCTTGGCCGTTGGAGATGAGGTGGTACAGAGTCAACACAGACTCTGGGAGCAGGTGAGAAACACCACAGCAAGCTCTCTGAACTCTGCTGCAAGCTCCTTTAATACCCTCCACCTGCGCCCCCATTGGTCCCAAGAAAAGATCTCTTCTAAACAGCAGTTTAGAAGATTGTCTGGCATTATTTGCACCAGCAATCCTTTGTCTCTCAGGCAGTCCTCAATTAGGTCCTCTTGCAGGAGATGCTTTTGTGGCTGTGTGGCCCCCAGCATTTACATAGAGGCAGCCCCACTGTTTCTGCTACAGCCCCTGGTTCCAATTGTTTCTCCCTTACCCTTCTCTTTCTTCATTTTTCCTTTAATTCTCTCATTCAGATTCCACTGATCCATTCATAACTGTATATTTGATTTCCCTTCCCTTGGGAGATCCTTTCCTCTCCTCAATCCCTTAGTCCATACCTAACCTCAGTGATTAAATGGGTAGTAACGGTTATTGAAGAGTTAACAGCTGACATCCACATATAAGTGAACACATATCATATTAATCTTTTATTAATCTGTGTTACATCACTTGGGATGCTTTTTTTTCCAGTTCCATAAATTTATCCAAGAATCTCATGATTTCATCAATTTAATGCCTGAGTAATAATTCATTTTGTATGTGTACCACATTGTCTTTATCCATTCTATTGATAGACATCTAGGCTGTTTTCAATGTCTAGTTATTATGAATAGAACCTCAATGAACATGATTGAGCAAGTGTCTCTGTAGGAGGATGTAGTGTCCATTGGGTATATGTCCAAGAGTTGTTTAGCTAGATCTTTAGTTAGATCTATTCACAGCTTCCTGATGAATTTCAGGGAGGGGGGATGCCCAGCTGCCCTGAGCTAGCTGAGGTCTGTCCTCGGAGCTCCATTGTCTGGCTACTGATCTGTCAGCCTCCATCAGGTCATCAAACAAGACCTGCTGCACAAGGAACATCCAGGCCTGTTACATAAAGAACATTTAGTCCAAGATTGTCCACTGGAGGCCTACTGCAGAGGGAGCATCCAGATTAGGCCTGCCTTCCTGATACCTGCTACACTAGGAACATCTAACAACAACCAGATGGCTAAAGGCCAGCATAAGAACGTGAACAATAAGAGCTAGGGCAAGATGGCACCTGCAGAGCAAAGATATGCCACTACAGCAAGACCCGGATATCCTAACACAACCAAAGCATAAGAAAATTACCTTAAATCCAACTGTTTAAAGATGATTGATGCTTTTAAAGAGCAAATAAATAAATCGTTCAAAGAAGCATAGGAAATTACAATTAAACAGGTGAAGGAAATGAATAAAAGTGTTCAAGATCTGAAAATGGAAATAGAATCATTAAAGAAAACACAATCCAAGTGAATCTTAGATATTGGAAACCTAGGGAAGAGAACAGGAGCAATAGGCATAAGCATCACCAACAGAATACGAGATGAAATAGAAAATCTCAGGAGTAGAAGATACCATAGAAGAGATTGATACCTCAGTCAAAGAAAACGTTAAATCTAAAAAATTCCTTACATAAAACATCCGTAAAATCTGGGACACTATGAAAAGACCTAAAGTAAGAATAATAGGAAAGAAGAAGGTAAAGTGTTCTAGCTCCAAGGACCAGAAAATATTTTCAACAAAATCATAGAAGAAAAATTTCCCAAGCTAAAGAAAAAAATGCCTTTAAACATACAAGAAACTTACAGAACACCAATTAGATTGGACCAGAAAAGAAAATTCTCCCACTACAAAATAATTAAAACACAAAAATTTACAGAACAAAGAAAGAATATTAAAAGCTACAAAGGAAAAAGTAAGGTAGACCTATCAGAATTACATCTGACTTCTCAACAGAGATTCTAAAAGCAAGAAGGGCCTAGACAGATGTCTTACAGCCTCTAAGAAACCACAGATGCCAACCTAGACTACTATATCTCACAAAACTCTTAATTACCATAGAGAGAAAACAAGATATTCTAAGACAAAACCAAATTTAAACATCTATCACAAATCCAGCCCTACAGAAAATACTTGAAGGAAAACTCCAACCTAAGAAGGTAAACTACACATGAGAAAACTCAGGAAATAAGTAATTACACACCAGTGAAAACAAGATAAGGGAAGCACACACAAATACACACACACACACACACACACATACACACACACACACACACACACACACACACACACACACAACCATCACCACCACCACCACCACCACCACCACCACCACCACCACCACCACCACCACCACCACCACCACCACCACTAAAATAATAGGAAATAACAATCACTGGTCATTAGTAACTCTCAATATCAGTGAACTTAGTTGCCCCATAAAAAGACACAGGCTAACAGAATGTATGTGAAAACAGGACCTCCCATCATTTGGCAGCATTCAAAAAACACACAGCAACAAAGATAAACATTACCTCAGAGTAAAGGGCTGGAAAAAGTTTTGCCAAGCACATGGACCCAAGAAACAAGCTGGAGTAGACATTCTAATATCTAATAAAATAGGCTTTTAACCAAAATTAATCAAAAGAGATGGGGAAGGACACTATATTCATCAAAGGAAATATCCATCAAGATGACATCTCAATTCTGAAATATATGCCCAATACCCAAGGGTACCCACATTCCAAAAAGAAACATTACTAAAACTTAAATTGGACATAGAACCCCACCCATTAATAATGGTAGACTTCAACACCCCACTCTCACCAATGGACAGGTCATTGAGACATAAGCTAAACAGAGAAATAATGAAACTAACCAAGGTAATGAATCAAACGGATCTAACAAATATCTATATAACATTTAACCCGAAAAAAAAAAAAAAAAGAGAGAACATAGCTTCTTCTCAGCATCTCAAAGATACTTCTACAAAATCGATCATATAGTCAGTCACAAAGCAAGTCTTAATAGATAGAAGAAAATTGAAATAACTGCTTGTATCTTATCCAACCATCATGGATTATATTTGGACTTCAACAACAGAAACAACAACAAGCCTACACATTAGGTGGAAATTGAACAACTCTCTACTCAATGATAACTTGGTCAGGGAAGAAATAAAGTAATGAAAACCTTTTTAGAATTCAATGAAAATGAAGGCACCACATAACCAAACTTATGGGATACAATGAAAGCAGTGCTAAGAGGAAAGTCCATAGCATTAAGTGCACTCATAAAGAAATTGGAAAGATCTCGTACCTGAAAGCTTGAGAACAAACAAAAGCAAACACAACCAAGAGAAATAGAAGGCAGGAAATAGACAAACTCAGGGCTGAAATTAATAAATTAGAAGCAAAGAGAACAATTGAAAGAATCAATGAAACCAAGAGCTGGACTTTTGAGAAAATAAAAAAGATAGACAAACCCTTAGCTAAACTAGCTAAAAGGCAGAAAGACAGCATCCAAATTAACAAAATCAGAAATGAAAAGGGAGCCATAACAACAGTCTCTGAGGAAATTTAAAGAATCACTAGGTTTTACGGCAAAAGCCTATACTCCTCAAAGTTGGAAAATATAAATGAAATGTATGATTTTCTAGAAAAATACCATTTACCAAATTTCAATCAAGTTCACATAAACTATTTAAACTATTACAACTTATAACTCCTAAGGAAATACAAGCAGTCATTAAAAGTTTCCCAACCAAAAAAGCCCAGTTCCAGATGGTTTTAGTGTAGAATTCTACCAGACTTCTTGCTTGTTTTCTTTTTCTTTCTTTCTTTCTTTCTTTCTTTCTTTCTTTCTTTCTTTCTTTCTTTCTTTCTTTCTTTCTTTCTTTCTTTCTTTCTTTCTTTCTCTTCCTTCCTTCCTTCCTTCCTTCCTTCCTTCCTTCCTTCCTTCCTTCCTTCCTTCCTTCCTTTCTTCCTTTCTTGTTTCTAAAATTTATTTTCCTACTTATTCACTTTACATCCCATTCACTGCCATGGATACTCCCTCCCATAATCCTTTTTCTATCCTCCCTTCCCTTCTTCTCTGAGTAGGTGTGGATCCCCTGGATATGACCCCCCTGACATTTCAAGTCTCTTCAAGGCTAGGCACTTCCTTTCCCACTGAGGCCAGACAAGGAAGCCCAGCTAGAAAAACATATCCCATGTACAGGCAACAACTTTTGGGATAGCCCCTGCTCCAGTTTTTCGGGACCCACATTAAGGCCAAGCTACACATCTGCTACATATGAATTGGGAGGCCTAGGTCTAGCCCATGTATGTTCTTAGGTTGGTGGTTTAGACTGTGAGAGCCCCAAGGGTCCATGTGAGTTGACTTTGTTGGTCTTCTTCTGGAGTTCCTATCCCCTCTAGGGCCGCAATCCTTCCTCCTATTCTTCCTTAAGAGTCTCCAAGCTCCATCCACTGTTTGGCTATGGGTGTCTATACCTGTCTGAGTCAGTTGCTGGGTGGAGCTTCTCAGAGGACCACATGCTCCTATCTGCAAGTATACCAGAGTATCATTAATAGTGTAAGGGACTGGTGCTTGCACATGGGATGGGTTGTGCCTGTTTTTGGTTGGCCATTCCCTCAGTCCATGCTCCATCCTCTGTGCCTGCATTTCTTGTAGTCAGGACACATTTTGGATTGGAAGTTTTGTGGGTGGGTTGGTGTCTCTATTGCTCCACTGGGGTTCCTGTCTGGCTACAGGAGGTGGCCTCTTCAGGTTCCATAGCCCTGATGTAGTGAGTCACATCTAAGGTCACCCCCACTGATTCATTGGTGCCTCCCTTATCCCAGGACTCTGTCTCACTCTGGAGATGCCCCCCACCTCCTCACCTCAGTCAGTTGCAGATTTCCATTCATTTTCATGGCTATCTATCCATCTCTCGTGTCCTTCCCCACACCTATCCTGAATCCCCCACTGCCCTCCCCATGCTCTCTCTCTCTCCCAGTCCCCTCCTTCCATCTGCCTCTTATCATTATTTTATTCATCCTTCTAAGTGAGATTCAAGCTTCCTCGCTTGAGCCTTCCTTCTTGTTTAGCTTCTTTGGGTCAGTGGAGTGTAACATGGTACCTGTATTTTATGGCCAATATCCACTTATGAGTACATACCATGCATGTCCTTTTGGGACTGGGTTACTTCACTCAGGATGATATTCTCAAGTTCCATCCACTTGCCTGCAAAATTCATGATGTCTTTTTTTAAAAACAGCTGAATAATATTCTATAGTATAGATGTACCAAATTTTCTTTATCCATTTGTCAGTTGAAGGCCATCTAGGTTGTTTCCAGTTCTGGTTATTATGAATAAACCTGCTAGGAATATAGTTGAACAAGTGTCTTTGTGGGATGTTAGAGGAGCGGTATAGCTGAGTCTCAGTCTACCAGACTAAGAAGAGCTAATGCCAAATACTCCTCAAACTAGCCCATAAAATAGAAAAAGGAGGAACACTGCCAAACTCATTCTCTGAGGCCACAGTAACTCTGATACCTAAACCACAGAAACACTCAACAAAGAAGGTAAATTTCGGACCAATTTCTCTTATGAACATCGATCCAAAAATAGGCAATAAAATACTAACAAACTGAAGCCAGGAATGTTTCAAAAACATCATCTACCATGATCAAGTAGGTTCACCCCAGGGATAGTTCAGTATATGACAATCCATCAATGTATTCCACCATATAAACAAACCGAATGAAAAAAGCCCCACAGATGATCATATCATTAGATGCTAAAAAAACCTTTGACAAAATGCAACACCCCTTAATGTTAAAAGTCTTGGAGAACAGCAACAACAAAAAGTCTTGGAGAGATCAGGAAAACAGGGCACATACCTAAACCCACTAAAGGCAATATACAGCGAGTAAATAGCCAACATTAAGTTAAAAGGAGATAAACTTAAAGCAATTTCACTAAAAGACACAACAAGGCTGCTCCCTCTCTCCCTATCTATTCAATATAGTACTTGAAGTTCTAGCTAGAGTAATAAGACAACTAAAGGAGATCAAGGAGATACAAATTAGAATGTAAGAAGTCAAAGTATTGCTATTCACAAACAATATGATAGTATACATAAGGGACCCCAAAAATTCTACCAGAGAACTCTTACAGCTGATAAACACCTTCAGCAAAGTGGCTGGATACCAAATAAACTCAAAACAAAACCCAAACCAAACCAAACCAAACCAAACCAAAACAACAACAAAACCAGTAGTCCTCTTTTACACAATGTATAGGCTAAGAAACAATTCAGAAAAACAACACCATTTATAATAAATAGTCATAAATAATATAAACTGTGTAGATGTAACTCTAACTAAGCAAGTGAAATACCTGTGCAACAATAACTTCAAGTCTATGAAAAGAGAAATTGAGGAAGATATCAGAAGGTGAAATGATCTCCCCTGTTCTCTTTTCTTCAAGAGGATGTCCCCCCCCCCCCCCGACAGGCCTCCACACTCTCTGGGGCCTCAAGTCTCAAAAGGGTTAGATGTGTCTTTTACCACTGAGGCCAGACCAGGCAGCCCTTTGCTTTATTTGTGTCGGGGGCCTCGGACCAGCTCGTGTATGCTGTCTGGTTGATGGCTCAGAATCTGAGATCTCTAAGGGGTCTGGGTTAGTTGAGACTGCTGGTCCTTCAATGGGGTCTTTTCAATATGTGCTGGATCTCCTGAATGTTTTGGGTTAGGAGATTTTTACACTTTGTATTTTCTTTGACTGTTATGCCAATATATTCTATGCCTGAGATTCTCTCTTCTACCTCTTGTATTCTGATGGTGATATTTGCATCTGTCACTCTTGATCTCTTTCCTAAGTTTTCCATTTCTAGGGTTGCCTCTATTTGTGATTTATTTATTGTTTCTACTTCCATTTTTAGGTCTTAGACAGGTTTGTTCAATTCCTTCACCTGTTTAATTGTGTTTTCCTGTATTTCTTTAAGGGATTTAAGTGTTTCCTCTTTAAGGACTTCAATCTCTTTAGCTGTGTTTTCCTTTATTTCTTTTTTCTTCTTTTTCTTTTTTGATACTTTATTTACATTTCCAATGTTTCCCCCTTTCTCTTTACTTTTTTTTTCAATCAAGCATGGATAGTTTATTGAAAATGCACCTCGAGACTGACTGATCAAACTTGGGAGCTGAGACCGATCCCAACCTACTGAGCTTTTTTTTTTTTCTTTTTGATACTATATTTACAATTCCAATGTTTCCCCTTTTCTGGGTCTCCTCTTTGGAAGCCCCCTATCCACTCCCCATCCCCGCCTATATGAGGGAATTCCACCTCCCACCCACCCGCCCACCCATCCCCATATTCCCGCCTTGACATTCCCCTTTACTGAGGCCTCTAACACCCTCAGGCCCAAGGGCCTCTCCTCTCTCCCTGATGGCCATCGAGGTTATCCTCTGCCACATATGTGGTCCGAACCATGAGTCCATAGATGTGTATTCTTTGGTTGGTGGTCCAAACTCCAGGAGGACCGGGGGGGGGGGGGTCAGGCCCATTGACGCTGTTGCTCCCTCCATG
>JAPYYD010006611.1:0-10999 GCA_028551405.1 Uromys caudimaculatus
AAAAAAAAAAAAAAAATAAAGACAAATGCAAATAAAGGCAGTTCATGGCCAGCAAGCTAGTGCTGTAGGAGATTCTTAAAGGAAGCCTGTACACAGAGGAGTGAGGGAAACAGTAGAAGAAAGAATAAATTTCATGGCAGGAAGACAAACAAAACAGAGCTAAAGAGGAATCCATTGGGCACAACTAGATTGTCGAAGCTGATAAGGAATAAATTAAAACTCAAGAAGCAAAAAACCTCTCCCCAAGCCCCTCAATAAATCATCCAAACAGGAAAACATTATTGCTGTTAAAACAGCTTAAATTACTAAATATCTCTTAATAATATTAAATGTAATAGATTCAACCTACCAACAAAAAGACATAGACAGTGTGACTGAATTTAAAAAGATTTAACTGTTTGTTGCTTCCAAGGAGTGTCCCTCACTGGCAAAAATACCAACAGACTGCTAATCAAATGATGAAGTCCTTCTAGCAACTACTTAGAAGCAAAAGCAAGCTGGCTTGTGGCTAGAGAGATGCTTTGTGGTTAAGATAGCTCAGTGGTTGCACTTCCAGAAGATCTGGGTTTGATTTCCAGCACTTACATGGTTACTCACAACCATTTATAACTGAAATTCCAGGGGACCCAATGCCATCTTCTGGCTTCCAAGGGCACTAAACACACCTGTGGTGCACAGACATACATACGGGCAAAACTCTCATATACATATAAGATAAAAATTAAAAAAAAAAAACTGGTGAAGGCAGCACAGGTTAATGATGCTTGGTCAGCCTCAGCGAGAAGGTGCATGGCAGGAGCTAGGTCTTGGTTGAGCACATCAGAATTTTTTGCCATTTCTTTCCTTGATGTTATCCACTATGACTAGGGTTACATGGAATTTCAAAGTAATTTTAACTTGCTTTTCCCTGCTGGCTAATGATGTTGAACATTTAAAAAAAAAAAAACATTTATTAACCATTCATGTTTCATTTGAGACTTGTTTGTTCCATTCATCAAGTTTCTTTGTTAACTGGAAAATTTAGTTTTTAGTTTCATTTTTTCAGTTTTTTAAAAATATTTTCTAGATACTATATTCCTCTCTGAAGCATATCAAAGACTATTCTGTACTGTACCTTTACTTTGCTGGCAGGGTTTCTTTTTCTACACACAGTATTTTTATAAATAATATCTTCAACATGATTACATTACAAATAAGTCTTTTTTTTGTTGTTGTTAAGGCATTTTATTTATTCTGATTACAACTTAAAACACTCAGTCGTGACAGTGAAAGCCATACAGCAGGAGCCTGAAGCAGCTTTTCATACTATAGCTACAGGAAACAGAGAGCAATGAATGCCATTCCTAGTGTTTGACTTTTCTCCACTTTGCACAGTCCAGGGTCTCCTGGCAAGGGGCTAGCCCTGTCTCCAGTCAAGAAGAGATTCTTCATACCAATTAACACAACAAAGACAATCCTTCACAGACATGCTCAAAGGAGTATGGGCCCTGTCAGAATGGCAACCCTATCGTTCACAAAAAGGTTTATTTATTGTCCATATACAAATAGGTCTTAATTCTCCTTGTTATTTCTCTTTTGGTCTTGGAATGCCTAGGAGTTTTTTTTGTTTTGTTTTTTTTGTTTTTTTCTAAAGATAGAAAAAAATGTCTCTCAGGCTGGTCTTGAGCTCCTGACTCTTCTGCCCCAGCTTCCTAAGTACTGGGATTACAAGCATGAACCACCATGACTGGTAAAAAGTATACTTTAAAAATTCATAATAATGTGAAATTTTTAGGTACATTTTATTTCTAGTAAAAGCAATGGCAACAGGCTATGGTCTATGTGTTAAAATGGTGACAGGCTATGATCTATGTGTTAAATCCTCCTAAACTTTCTAAGCTTTTTTTTTTTTGGTACATAGTTTAGTTTCATCAGTTTTACCTACGTACCACCGAAGCCTGGATTTCGTGAGATTTGCCTCAGTTATAATTCTATTTATGAATATGTCTGGCTTGTGATTAAGAGAAAGATTCATTGTCTATCCAAATCTTACCAATCAGTGGAATTTTTAAGTATTCTCATCTCACTAGTGAAGGAATATATTAAATTAAGTCTTCCATCATGATGGTGGATTTGCCTATTTTTCTTATATTTACTTTAAAATTACATTATTAAGGTTGCTATAAAGGTTGAATTATTATATCTGTTTATTCAGTCATCTCAAAGTGAAGAGTTGTTCTTTTCCCAGAAATGTTCCCCCCTCACTATGGTTTATTTGATATGGCAAAAGCTAACCAGAAATCACTGGCCTGATGTGTGCATTTACCTGAGCAATACACAGAAAGCTGGGTCCTGTTGCTGTTCAGTGTGACCACACTCGCTTTTTAACTTGGTGCTCTGTTCATTCTCACATATCAAATCACTGATTATATTTTGGGTTTACTTCTAATAATTTAAGTTCTATATACTATACCTCATAATTCTTTTATCTCTTCCATCTCTTTGTTTCTGCACTCTAGGTTATTTCCTCTCTCATCTCCCAGTTCTTCTCTAGTTCTGTTCAACCTAAAATATAGTAGAAAGTCATTTATACTATATATGACTAAAGTCATTATAGTATAAAGTCATTTCAATTATATTTGCCTTTTTCTTTTTTTTTTTTTTTTTTTTTTGGTTTTTCGAGACAGGGTTTCTCTGTGTAGCCCTGGCTGTCCTGGAACTCACTCTGTAGATTAGGCTGGCCTCGAACTCAGAAATCCACTGCCTCTGCCTCCCAAGTGCTGGGATTAAAGGCATG
The DNA here is from genome assembly GCA_028551405.1 of Uromys caudimaculatus. Lineage (NCBI taxonomy): Eukaryota > Metazoa > Chordata > Mammalia > Rodentia > Muridae > Uromys > Uromys caudimaculatus. The sequence goes on from JAPYYD010006611.1 coordinate 2,777, forward strand.
CGCCACCACTGCCTGGCTTATATTTGCTATTTTAAGTTGTTTTAATCTGCTCTGAAATTTCTTGCCTACTCTTTGTAGATTCTTCCTATAGACTATCATTACAAACTTGTCTCTCTGTTTAATTTTATTAACCAAAGCATAAGTACATAGAATATCTATAACTTGGTGTTGTTTTTAAACAAAATCTCATTCAATTTTATAAGGCTTGAGAGCCAGAAGCTGGGGCAAAAGCATGCTAACTCAGAAAAGCAAAGAAAGCACCCAGTTGACCTTCTTTCTTCCTTAGCCGACCTCCCAAAAGGAAATATTCCTTTTCCACTAAAAACCCTTCAGATTGAATGTCCCTCCTTTCTACTTTCTGTGTGCCACTCTATCCTTCCTCTTGACTTCCTCTTACTCTCTGTATTTTTTTCCTATGTTCACTCTCTGTTAACTGGTTGTTTGCTCAGCCTCTTAATCTATGATTGACTTTATTTAATACTGATATAATAAACAGAAAGCCCTTGGATTAAAGGTGTATGCTAGTACTTTTTCCAGTAAATAACACAATTTCAGGATTCACAGTGTGATCAAATATTCTGCAACAACTTGGGTTTTGAAGTGTGTTTTATTGTTGTTGGTTTGGTTTGGTTTTGGTGTTTGTTTGATTGTTTGGACTGGTGCCTTAGACCTTTGTATTTTTTTTTTTTTTCTGTTGAGCTGCTTAGCTCATTTGCAAACTTATCTCTACAAATTGGCTTCCATTCAGATTTGGAAATGGGTTCCTCCCTAGACTGTTTACAATGACTTCTTGGAGGCTTGTCACTATACCTAACTTTAGATTCTGGAGTCACTGGATTTTGGCCAAGTCCATATGAATTCAGACTTGAAAATGAATGTGTGTCTCATCTGTGACCAATATTCTTAGTGTACTTTTACTTATAAGTAACATCAAAGCTTGAGATAACTAATTTCTTCTGCAGTTAGGAGAGGAAGGAAGGAAGGAAGGAAAAAGAGAAAGAAGGAAAGAAGGAAGGAAGAAAATGGTCAGGAAACACTAGATTGTCATGTGTTGAGTCATGGCCCTCCCCCATATCCCCCTCCCCACTGATTAGGCTAAAGATACCTTGGTAGTGGTATTTTCTTCTGTCAATGACAGAGTAGATGGGAGCCCTTTGTTCATCCTAGCTTGATGCCTGGCTTAGTGGTCAAAGCTGTTTTATGCTTAGAACTCATAAAAATAAGAAGTACAGCACGGGAGGAAAAAGACAGAGACCTATGTTTCAGCTTGTCATCCACAGACTTAGGGCAGCTAAGGTACACAGCACAGGAGGGCCATAGACATTACTTGCTCCCACTCCATACAGCAGGGACAGAGGAAGTCACCAAGGGGCTTACCAGTCATGTGGCCAGCCTGCAGTGGGAGCCACCACAATGTGCGAGTATGTGGTGAACAGATGGGAAAGAGAACTAGAGCAGCTTGAGCATTATGAAAAAAGATGGAACTAGAGACTCAAGGGTGGAGAGAAGCCAGTTGTGAGTGACCAGCTCCATCACCTGGAATAATGGTGATGTCCCAACCCAAGCTGACTCTGAGGTCATGCCTGAGTGGCTATGCAGTGGTAGGGGTTGGTGTTGATGTCTGTGGCTCATATTATCACTAGAGAACATAGGGACATCCTTGATCAGGGCAGCCCCCAGGGGCTGTGCAAAACTGTCCCCACCCTGGAACTGCTTGTAGTCTAATGCTAACTGGTTCCTCCAAAATTGCACAGAAGGGTCTGCAAGTAGCTTCTGGGAAAGTTAATTCTGATTTGTAAATAAAGATGCCAGCAGCCAATAGCTGGGGAGGAGAGACATAAGAAGGGATTTAGGTTTCCAGGGCTTGGGCCCATGAGGAAGAAGAGAGAGGTTGCCACCATGGTTTAGAAGTGTGTGCAGGGAGGAGAAAGACAAGAGCCTTCATATGGTAAAGAAGCAAAAAGAGCTCCCTGGGCTCTGGGGCAAGAAAGCATGGCCCAGAGGGCCAAGAGCAGCCATAGAAATTAGTAAGTAGTAACTTGAAGTTATCAGTGGGACATAGATTCTAACATGGAGGTTAGGTTGCTGCTTAAGGCATATTAAAATATAATATGTGTGTGTGTGTGTGTGTGTGTGTGTGTGTCTTTCATTTGGGAACATAAACCATTGAGGCAGTGAGAGGTCAAATCTCTTAAGTTCAGACTCCATTTTAGAGAACCTGACCTAAGTTTGAACTTAGGCAAACTAACAGGCAGTGCCTAGCATTCGTTTTCAAGTTACCCCCAACAAAACCCAAGACTATCTCCAGTCTCTAGGCTAATCCCCAACAAGACCTGCATCTCCAGGTTACACCCCCAACAAGACCAGCATTTCCAGATTAGTTCCCCAACAAACCTGTACCCCCAGGATACAAGCTCACCCATTGCCTAACAACCACCAATACAGAGGGAAATAGAAATTAAGTTTATGATATGACTCCCAGCACCAGCCAATTATGTTAAAGGCTACAGTAACTTTCCAATTATATGCTTGCACACTCACACGTCTGCACTTGCAACTTTCTATAAAGCCTTACTCTGATAGATATTCAGGTCTCATCATCACCAAAACAGTCCTGAGTGACTGCGGTACACTGTGGGGCTCGAGCTAGCTTGAATAAAAAGGTTGTACCGTGATTGCATCGAATTGGCTCCTGTCTTTTTTTGGGGGATCATTACACTTCCCTGGCACTACATTTTGCTATGTTGGCTGGGAAGTTCCCCATGACACACAGGACTAACGATCTGAAGGGTCTTGATGCAACAAATCTGGTCTAGGTTCATCTAAATATGTGTGCAGCACTGCAACAAGCTTCCTGCTTCTTGTCTGTATGTTTGTGTGAGCAGCGCAGCAGCCTGTGTGTGTTTGTGCAAACTTCCAGCTTCCTATCTAAATTTGTTTGTGTGTTAGTATAGACTTCCAGCTTCCTGTCTCAATTTGTTTGTGTGTGCCTATGCTCCTGGCCTGTGTGCATCCCCACAATGATTTGCCCAGCAGTGCAGCCAATGTGCCCACCCCAACGGCGAATTGCACTGGCTTGTGTTGTTGCTCTGGTAATTCTGGTTAGTACAAGAGGGACAGTCAGTTCAGACATTTGGTGTATGTGCTTGGCTGAGGAGCAAATACAGCAAAACTACCATCTGTAAGATTATGTCTGAACGCCTCTAATTCAGAATTCCACCAAGGCTGAATAACAGGGTCCCATCTGTCCTGTCCTGCAGCTCTGTCGGGCCCTTGTGGGAGACAGGACCCCATACCCCCACCATGTGTCAGAACTGGGTCCAGTGGGAAGAGCCATTCATCCCAGGAAACAGAGTGCTGTTGGAAAGGAGGCTGTCCCTCACCCATTACACCAACACACCTACGTGTGGAACCTGGCTGCTTGTGTTGTCATGGTAACTCTTCCAGGTCTTAGTCTGAGTGGTACTACATCCAACTTGTGTGTGAGCGCCACCTTCTGGTTTGTTCTTGTTACTACAAGGTGTATATTTTTCTGTTCTTGATTGGGTTTTGTTTTTGGTTGTGCCTTTCTCTGTTCACTGATTGTCTTAGTCAGGGTTTCTATTCCTGCACAAAACATCTTGACCAAGATACAAGTTAGGGAGGAAAGTTTTTATTCAACTTACACTTCTAATTGCTGTTCATCAACAAAGGAAGTCAGGACTGGAACTCAAGCAGGTCAGGAAGCAGGAGCTGATGCAGAGGCAATGGAGGGATGTTTCTTATTGGCTTGCTCAGCTGGCTTTCTTACAGAGCCCAAGACTACTAGCACACAGATGGCACCACCCACAAGGGGCCCTCCCCCCTTGGTCACTAATTGAAAAAATGCCTTACAGCTGGATCTCATGGAGGCATTTTCTCAACTGAAACTCCTTTCTCTGTGATAACTCCAGCTTGTGTCAAGTTGACACAAAACCAGCCAGTACACTGATTCTAAATGGTGCCACATCTTTCTGGGAAAAAGGCCTTAAATTTGTTTCCATTGCCGGTTGTTATTAGAAAAGACATTTGGGAGCCGTGGCCACAGCATTGGGGAGGAAGAGGTAGGGGGCTAGGAGATGTCCTAAGCCTCTGTCTGAGTGACTTACTAGTAGTGATAGTCACAGAAGAGAAGCAAGTGAAAGGACAGAGGTAACAGACTCACTACCTGACAAAGATCCTGTTGGCAGCCACAGTCAAAACAGAGGACTATAGGAGACAACTGAATAATTGACTTCTAGAGAAAGAGGTAAAGGGAGCCCTAAAGATCAAACATGCCCCCCACTTAGAAAAGAAAAGTAAGATGGATGGGGTTCAGATCCCCTTCCCAAGCCCAGAGTAACCCTAAAAGTAAAGGGGAAATGCACCAGTGTCTTTGTTTATAATTAATAGAGTTCAACAATTTGTCTTGCTGAAACCTGAAGATAAAGTCTATTCTACAGTTTATAAATAAGTTTCCAGTGGCAGCAGAAAAAGAATAAAAATGTCTAAGAGAGACCCAGGACCTCTTGGAGGCCCTGAAAATTTTGGTCTATTGAGCCTCTGCCAAGAAGGCCTTACTCTGTCAACTACAGGTAACCTTCCTAAACCTAGGGGATGCATACTTAGACTCTTCACCCTCGAGTAAGCCAATGGTCAATCTGTCACCAACTGCCAGAAGCTGCCACCCCTTAACCCCCTGTTTATACATTCATACAGCAGTGACCTCCAGGTTAAAGATGATGCCAGAATGACTCATTACCAGTCTCTCTTCTTGAATGTCCCCAGGATAACTTTTCAGCTGCTCTGCTGCCTGACCCTAACTTCAATCAATGGGCCTCTGCATGACTGCTCCAACATTTTGGCCCACATCCATGGGACCAAAATACCCCCTTGATGGATACAGAGGTAACATGGTTCAGGATGGACAGAGGTATGTTAGGGCAGTGGTGGTCTCAACTGACATGATATGGGATGAGCCACTCTTGGCAGGAATGTCAGCCCAGAAAGCTGAACTGGCAGCTCTAACCAAGGTGTTGGAGCTGAGGAAAGACAAGAGACACAGATAGCTGGTGTTCCTTTGCTACTGCTCATATCCATGGGGCTATTTATAGGTAGAGAGGCCTTCTGACAGCAGAAGGAAGTACTATCAAAAATAAAGATGAAATCCTCTCCCTATTAAGGGCTCTATGAGGGCCTTAAAAAGCAGCCCATTAAAAAGCAGCCCATCATTCACTATCCAGGATATCAAGAGCAAAAACACTCCATCTCAGACGGAAACAAGACAGCTCAGTGGGTGGCCCTAGAAATTGGGCCCCTCATGTCCTTGATTGCCCTAGACTCAGGAGACCCCACACTCTATGAACAGACAGAAGATGTGATCTGGGCCAAAAACTTGCCCATGTCTCAGTTTCATAAGAGATGACAGAGTACAGCTGACTACAAAATAACAGTACCAGAGAAAATGGGTATACACATACTGATAAAGATCCATTGTTCTTCACACATGGGACCCTGGAGAATGCAGAACTTGGTCCAGTAGTCCCACATCAGAATTAGAGATGCTAATTAGAAAATAGTTGAAACTGTTAAAAACTGTAAGACTTGCCAATTGACTAATGTGGTCCACAGTGAAAAGAACCCTGGTACTCAATACCACCAAACCAGGAGTCTTCCAAAACGGACTTCATGGAGATAAAACCAGAAAAGTTTGCATACAAATATTTGTTGGTGTTTATAGATATCTTTTCAGTAAGGACTGAGACTTTCCCAACTAAGCATGAGACTATACAGATGGTAACAAAAAATTATTAAAAGAAATTCTTCCAAGTTAAGGTTTTTCTAAGCTTATAGGGTCAGACAGTGGACCTACATTTGTGCCCCATATAAGTTATGGATTAGCAGGAACCTTCCGGTTTCCATCTCTGGTGGGAGAACTGTGCCTGGGCCACCAGGGTTCCATAGCCAAGTAGCTCTGGAAGAAAGTTACCCTCCCAGGAGCATGGAAAAGCTGTGAGTGGGGATAAGACGAGCACCACTGCTCACTGGGACGTGCCCGGAACCTGCGGGACACAGGGACTGAAGTAAAGTCGGGTATAGGAACCTTCTAATTTCCATCTGTGGCAGGAGACCTCTGCCCAGGCCACCAGGCTTCCATAGCCAAGCAGTGCCAGGAGAAAGTTACTCTCCCAGGAGCATGGAAAAGTGGTGAGTGGGGATAAGACAAGCACCACTGCTCACCAGGACCCGTCCAGAACCCAGGGGACACAGAGACTGAGAAGCAGGAAACTTTCGATTTCCATCTGTGGCTGGGGACCTCAGCTTAGGCCACAGGACTCCATAGCCAATTAGCGCCAGGAGAAAGCTACCCTCCCAGGAGCATGGAAAAGCCGTGAGTGGGGTTAAGATGAGCACCACTGCTCACCAGGACCCGCCCAGAACAGCAGGACACGGGGACTGAGGTAATCAGGCATAGGAACATTCCGGTTTTCATCTCTGGCGGGAGACCTGTGCCTAGGCCACCAGGGTTCCATAGCCAAGTAGCTCCGGAAGAAAGTCACCCTTCCAGGAGCGTGGAAAAGCCATGAGTAGGGATAAGACAAGCACCCGCCCAGATCCCACAGGACACAGAGACTGAGGGACAGGAAACTTCCAGTTTCCATCTGTGGCTGGGGACCTCAGCTTGGGCCACAGGGCTCCATAGCCAATTATCGCTGGGAGAAAGCTACCCTCCCAGGAGCTTGGAAAAGCCCTGAGTGGGGTTAAGACGAGCACCACTGCTCATCGGGACCCAACTGGAACAGCAGAACACAGGGACTGAAGTAGTCTGGCATAGGAAATTTACGGTTTCCATCTCTGGTGGGAGACCTCAGCATGAGTCACAGGGCTTCATGGCCAATTAGCGCCAGGAGAAAGCTAGCCTCTCAGGCCCTCAGGACAAAGAGACTAGAGAGGAAAAGTCAGGGACAGGAACCTTCCAGTTTCCATCTCTGGCAGGAGACCTGTGCTTGGGCCAACAGGGTTCCATAGCCAAGTAGCTCCAGAAGAAAGTTACCCTCCCAGAAGCGTGGAAAAGCCATGAGTGGGGATAAGACAAGCACCACTGCTCAAAGGGACCTGGGGACCTCAGCCTGAGCCACAGGACTCCAGGAGAGAGCTGGTATCCCAGGAGTGCTGACACACCTTCAAGCATAGGCAAAACCACCACTTCTGTTCAAACTCACTGGATCAAGAAGAACCCTTACAGAACCATCAGGACATAGGAACCAAGGGAGAGCTGGGGAATTTGTCCTTCTGGTTTCTGTCTGCACCCCAGAGCTGACCCTGTGCTACAGCTCTCCAAACCCAAACACCTCTCAAGAAAGAGCTGGTCTTCAAGGAGTATTGATACAGAGGCCTGCAGGAGGGACAAGCCACAGCCAGACAGAGTAAGATCAGCTAACATCAGAATTAACAAGTTGGCAAAAGGCAAGGGCAAGAGCATAAGGAACAGAAACCAAGGATACTTGGCAACATCAGAACCCAGCTCTCCCACCACAGCAAGCCCCAGACACCCCAACACACCAGAAAAGCAAGAATCAGATTTAAAATCAGTTCTCATGATGATGATAGACGACTTTAAGAAAGAAATTAACACCCTTAAAGAAATACAAGAGAACAGAGGTACACAACTAGAAGCCCTTAAAGAGGAAACACAGAAATCCCTTAAAAAATTACAGGAAAACACAATCAAAAAGACTAAGGAAATGAACAAAATTATCCAGGAGCTGAAAATAGAAATAGAAACAATAAAAAAAATCACAAAAAGAGACAACCCTGGAGTTAGAAAAAGTAGGAAAGAGATCAGGAGTCATGGATGCAAGCATAACCAACAGAATGGCCAAGATCAAAAACTCAGGCGACAGCAGATGCTGGCGAGGATGCGGAGAAAGAGGAACACTTCTCCACTGTTGGTGGGATTGCAAGCTGGTACAACCACTCTGGAAATCAGTTTGGCGGACCCTCAGAAAAATGGACATAATACTACTTGAGGACTCAGCTATACCTCTCCTGGGCATATACCCAGAAGATGCTCCAACATGTAATAAAGACACATGCTCCACCATGTTCATAGCAGCCATATTTATAATAGCCAGAAGCTGGAAACAACCCAGATGTCCCTCATCAGAGGAATGGATACAGAAAATGTGGTACATCTACACAATGGAGTACTACTCAGCTATTAAA
>JAPYYD010006612.1:0-10998 GCA_028551405.1 Uromys caudimaculatus
GATGAAATGGGCACAGGGGAAATGTTCCTGAACAGATCACCAATGACTTATGCTCTATGGTCAAGAATCGACAAATGGGACCTCATGAAATTGCAAAGCTTCTGTAAGGCAAAGAACACTGTCAATAGGACAAAACAGCAACCAACAGATTGGGAAAAGATCTTCACCAATCCTAAGACGACAGAGGGCTAATATCCAATATATACAAAGAACTCAAGAAATTAGACTCCAGAGAACCAAATAACCCTATTAAAAAAATGTGGAACAGAGGTAAACAGAGAATTCTCAACTGAAGAAACTTGTAGGGCTGAGAAGCACCTAAAGAAATGTTTAACATCCTTAGTCATCAGGGAAATGCAAATCAAAACAACTTTGAGATTCTGACCTTACACCAGTCAGAATGGCTAAGATCAAAAACTCAGGTGACAGTAGATGTTAGTGAGTATGTGGAGAAAGAGGAACACTCCTCCAGTGCTGGTGGGATTACAATCTGGTTCAACCACTCTGGAAATAATTTTGGTGGACCCTCAGAAAAATGGACATAATACTACCTGAGGACCCAACTATACCACTCCTGAGCATATACCCAGAAATTGCTCCAACATGTAATAAAGACACAGTATCTTCTATGTTCAAACAGCCATATTTATAATAGTCACAAGCTGGAAACAACCCAGATGTCCCTTAGCAGAGGAATGGATACAGAAAATATGGTACATTTATACAATGGAATACTACTCAGCTATTAAAAACAATGACTTCATAAAATTCGCAGGCAAATGGATGGAACTTGAACAAATCATTCTGAGCGAGGTAACTCAGTCACAAAAGAATAAACATGGTATGTACTCACTGATAAGTGGATATTAGCCCAAAAGTTCGGAATACCCAAGGTTCACTTTACAGTAACTTCTGGACTCAGAGTGAGGTCGCAGATGGAGGAGTTGGAGAAGGAACTGAAGGAGATGAGGGAGTTTGCAGGCCCATGGAGGGAGCAACAGTCAACTGGCCTGAACCTCCAGTGCTTCTGGAGACTGGACCACCAACCAAAGAATATACATTGAGGGACCTATGTTTCAGACCACATTCAGAGGAGGGCCTTGTTGGCCATCAGAGGAAGGAGAGGCCCTTGGGCCTGAGGATGTTAGAGGCCCCAGTATAGGGGAAGGCCAAGATGGGAAGATGGGAGTGGGTGGGTGGTTGGGTGGGCGGGGGAATACCTCATAGAGGCAGGGGGAAAGGGTAGGGGATAGGGGTGTTTCTAAAGTGGAGACCTGGAAAGGGGGAAACATTTGAAATGTAAATAAAATGTATCAAAAAAAAAACCCACCAAAAAACAAAACAAAAACCAAACCCCATGACCACCAAAAAACAACCAAAAGACCAGATGTATTGATCAATGGAATCAAATTGAAGACACAGACTTACATGCACATACCTATGGCCACTTGATTTTTGATAAAGAAGCCAAAAACATACAGTGGAACAAAGGAAGCATTGTCAGCAAATGGTGCTGGTCTCACTGGATGTCTGCACGTAGAAGAATGGGAATAGATCCATATTTATCTCCCTGCATAAAACTCAATTCTATGTGGATTAAAAACCTCAGCATCAAACCGAATACACTGAACATCATAAAAAAGAAAGTGGGCGAATTGACTAGAATGTATTAGCACAGGAGACAACATCGTGAGCAGAAAAGCAATGGTGCAGACACTGAGATCACCAATTAATAAATGGGACTTTACATAAGACAAAGGACACCATCAAATGGGAAAAACAGCAGCCTACAGAATGGGAAAAAGATTTTCACTAACTCTGTATCTGAGAGATGGCTAATATTTGAATTACATGAAGAACTCAAGAAGCTAAGCATCAAGAAACCAAATAATCTGATTTAAAAATGAGGTGTAGTTCTAAACACAGACTTCTCTATAGTGGAGTCACCCTTAGCCATCAGGGAAATGCAAATTAAAAGGAATCTGAGATTTCATCTTACAACTTTCAGAGTAGCTAAAATTAAAATCACAAGTCACAGCTCATGCTGTCAAGGATGTGGAGCAAGGGGAACACTTCTTTGCTAATGAGAATGCAAATTTGTACAATCCATTTTGCATAACCATGGACTTTTCCATCTGCACCCTAGTTCCTGAAGTAATGACTCTAAGATTTATTATTTTTGAATAACTGCCTAGTTATGTCATAAACTATATTTCCTGAGTAGCTTATAAATTAATTAACCCATTTATTCTATGAGTGACACATATCTGGTAATCCCTTCTCAGTTTCATGTGTCTGTCTCCTCAGACTTCGGACAAATCTCTTTCCACACCTGACTCTGTGTCAGAGTTCCTCTCTTCCTACCAGAACTCCAACCTCCTCTTTCCTGCCTCAACTAATAGGCCATTAGATTTTTATTGACAGGTGATGCTTCCATGCAGTGCCCAAGAGATTCTACAACTTTGGAAATCAATATGATGGTTTCTCAGAAAACTGGGAATTTATCCAACTCCTGGAAATACATCAAAGGATGCTTGCTCTTACTGCAAGGACACTTCCTCAAGTGTGTTCATAGCAGCTTTATTCATAATAGCAAGAAACTGGAAAAAAACCTAGATGTCTCTCAACCAAAGATTTGATAACGGAAATGTGGTTCATTTACACAATGGAATATTTCTCAGCTGTTGAAAAAAATGACATCATGAAATTTGTAGAGAAATGGGTGCAAGTAGGAAAAAAAAAAAAACATCATGAATGAGGCAACCCCAGACTCACAGTATACTCACTGATAAGTTGATATTAGCTGTAAAAGATAATCATGTACAATCTACAGACCCAGAAAAGCTAAGAAACAAGGAAGACTCAAGGGGGGAAATTAGATTTTGTGAATGAGGATGAGAACAGGAGGAATTAGGTAGGGCAAGGGGGAACTGATGCAGGGAGAGAGTGCTGGGAGAAATAACTGGAGTTGTGGGGCATTTCAATGGCTGGGTGGAGTCCTAGTCCAATGAAAACTCCCTAGGATCTGTGAGAGTGACCCTAGTGAGGAATCCTGGTGATAGAGAACAGGGAGCCTGAACTGATCATCTTCTTTAACCAGGCAAGTCTTCCAGTGAAGAGACGATGACATCGACTCACTACAAAACTTTTGACCTAAAATTGGTCCTGCCTTCAAGGAGTGCTAGGATAAAGGTGGTGCAGAAGTAGTGGGAATGGCCAATCAATGTGTGGTCCAACGAGAGACTCATGTCAGGAGAGGAGCCCTTGCCTGATGCTGCCTGGAGGGCCAGGACCCAGAGGCTGGGTAGCCACGAGACCTAGGACAGAAACAGACCAGACATGACTGGGGAAGAAAAAAAAAACCCTCATGAACTAATTCTGCTATACTTGTAGACAGGAGCCTAGCACAATTGCCATCAGTCACAGATAGGAATAGATGTAGAGACCTACAGCCAAACATTAGGCAGACTTCTGGGAATCCTGCAGAAGGGGAAATGGAGGAAAGATTGTAGGAGCTAAAGGAGTTGTGAATACAATAAGAAAATAGCCTACAGAATCAAGCAACCAGTACTTGTTAGGGGCCCACAGAGACTGAAGCAACAGTTACAGAGCCTGTATGGGTCTTCTCTAGATTCTCAGCAAATACCTTAAGGTTATTAGCTTGGAGTTTTGTGGGACTCTGAACAGTAGGAGCAGGGTCGGTCTCTGAGTCTTTTGCCTGACCTCGGGACTCTTCCTTCTACTGGGTTGCCTTGTCTAGCCCTGATATGAGGCTATGTACATAGTCTTATTTTAACTCGTTATGTCATGTTTAGTTTAATATGCCTGAAAGGCCCACTCTGTTCTGAAGGGAAACCAAGGTGGAGTGAATCTTGGGGAGAGGGGAGGTTGTGGGGGACTGGGAGGAGACGAGAGAGGAGAAACTGCAGTCAGGATGTAATATATGAGAGAAGAATAAATAAGAAAAACACAAATCCTTAAAAAACAAAAGAAATAATCAAACAGTGCCTTTGTTATGTAGATTATCTATGGCTCTTGTGAAGAGCATTGTTAATCCATTTGGCAGCACTTTGATTATGTGTGTGTGTGTGTGTGTGTGTGTGTGTCTGTGTGTGTCTGTGTGTGTCTGTGTGTGTCTGTGTGTGTCTGTGTAGGTGAATATGAAATAGTACAATTCCTTGAGACTTTATCAAACATCCCTTATTCTATATGTCTCTCTTTACTCTCTCCTTCTTTATTGACTTCCCTTTTCCTCCCCCAATTAAATCTCCCTCTTCCTCACCTTTCCATCTCCTCCTTCATACATACCCTCTATTTCCTGCTACTCCCCTCTCTGGAGCTCCTCTTATGTGGTCTCTTTTTACTTCGCTGGTGTTTGTAGTTACTTCAGTTTATAATTCACATCTGGAAAGTTTGAGCTCAGAACAACAGATTAGAGAGAACACGAGACATTTGTCTTTCTTGGTCTGGGTTATTATTGTAAGGAGTATTTGAGTTCAATCATTTTGTTGTATTTTTATTGTTTTCATTCTTAGTCATTCTTTGTGCCTCAGTAATGATCACTTCACTTGTTTTCTTTCTATAGTTTCTATGCAATGTTTATATGTCCATTTACTCTGAAGTATTGCTTCTGGTAATCTTTGTAGGAATGGTCTCATGTCTTTACTGTTTACATTCTTAGTTGTTCTTTGTGCTTCAGTAATTATCATTCCATTTGTTTTCTGTCTATAGTTTGTTAGCTATGTCTTCATCCTGAAGTAGTCTTCTAGTATTTGCTGTATGGACATGGGTTCTTTTAGCTTGTTTCAATCGTGGATGGCTTTTCCCCCTTCAAATATGGCAGATAGTCTATGTAGGGTACTGTAGTTTAGGTTGGTATGTATAGTCTTTTAGAACTTGGCATACATTACTCCAGTTTCTGATAGCTTTTAATGTTTCCATTGAGAAATCATGTGTTTTTCTGATGTGCTCTGCTTTATATAAAACTTTTTTCTTGTAGCCTTCAAGACTCTTCCTTTGTTCTGTATGTTTAGTGTTTTGACCAAGATATTTTGTGGGTACTTCTTTTATTATCTTGTTTATGTGTTGTTTATTTTTTGTATCTATGTGAGTTCGTTTTTCTTAGTATAAGTAGTTTTCTTTTATGGTCTTTTTGAAGAGGCATTCTATGCCATTGTCCTGAGATTCTTCTCCATCGATGGCTATAGTTTGAAGACATAATTTTTTGAATCTATTTTTTGTTGCAGTAATTATTTAATCTCAATCAGGGACTTCTACCCCTCCTTAGATCATTCAATTCCTGGATAGAAGATACACAACTTTTATTATTATAATAAACTTTAAACAGCACTAGATCTGGGAAGATATTTACCCTCTATGCTATTATGTCTATTTCCCTGCCAGTAACCCACAATATGATTTGCCACGTTCTGTCTGGGCTGCTCTTAACTCCAATTCTCCAGCCCTCATCACCATATCAAGATTCTTATCCCAGGGTGTCTTCTCCTCTCTCCACCTACTTTTGCTTCCTTGTGATTCTCCTCTGACCCCAAGCCAAGGAACCCCACACCCTGCCTATGTCTCTTCTACAGAGCTATTGGTTGTCGGTATCTTTATTTAACCAATAGTTTTAAGTTAAGGATTAAGGTTACATTGCATGTGAGCAATCTCTTGGGGCAACCAGGACTTGGGGCCAGTATTTAGCATTACAATACATAACAAAAGACCAAACCTCAACATTAATAATTATTATTTTATGTGTATGTTTTACCTACATGTCTGTGAATTACATATGTGTCTGGTATCTGATGAGACCAGAAGAGGATTTCAGATCTCCTAAAACTAGAGGTATAGCTGGTATGAGCCATCATATGGGAGCTTGGAGTTGAACCCCAATACTCTGGTAGAGCAGTAGGTGCACTTAACTATCAAGCTATATCTCTAGCTTTAAGATGTGGACTTTTTATGTTGTTCTACTGTTCTTGTATGTTTTTTTCTTGAGTTTGAATTTTTTTCTCATACTCTTTTCAATCCCTGAGTCCTGATACTCTATCTTCTATTGATTCATTCTTCTTGTAAGACTTGCTCATGAGTTTTCTCATTGGTTATTAAGTTTTCAAATCTCTCCTTCATTTCAGCATGAGTTCGGTTCAATATTTCTTTATGTGAATTGAATTCAGATTTCAAATCCTGGATAGTCTTCATCATTTCCTTTAGCCTTATATTTTACTTTCTTGAACATTTATTTCATTTAAGATAATTTTCTTTAAGTTCATGTAGATGTTTGTGTCATCTTTAAACTCTTTGGATTTTAAAATAAAGCTTAAGAATGTTCTTCTAAGTTCTATATTCTGAGATTGATCTAAGTTATTCTGGATTTGGGAGATGGGGAACATACTGTCATCATCTTTCATATGTTTTCTTTGTGATTAGAACTGGGCATGGTAGACGTCATTAATTGGTTGGGTGTCTTGTGATGATACAGTAGCTAAGCTGGTACACAGGATTTGACACAAGGATGAAACTCAGAGGTTGGTCAAGATATAAATAGGGCTCAGCATTCTAGACTGGATCCTGGTTTTAGACATGAGTGGCTTTGGGTATTGGGAGGGATGGTGGAAAAGTCAGGCGTGCTTGGCAGTCTGTGCTGGTGTGTAAGGACTGGGATGAGCCCTGAGGTCGGACAGTAACAGGAAGACATTTCTAAAGAAGTTTCTCAACCATGGCCCCAGTGAATGGGCTGTAGTGGAGAGGCCCTGTTCTCCAGCTTCTGCTTGCTGTGAGGGTCACAGATCTCTCATCTCAAATTATGTCTTTGCACAGTGACAGATTGTACATCTCTAAATCTTATCCAGACTTTTATTTTCTCTGTTGTTTAAAGCCCAACCAAAGGGAGTCTCCTCTTCCCTCTCATGTTTTCAGTGCCCAGTGTTAGGATCCTTAGTTTCTTTGAGCAGTTTAAAGCTGAGTGTTTTGAGGTTTCATCTGGCTCTGTTGTTTATTTTGTGACTCCCACACTTTTGCATCTCATTCCCCGTACCTGGCATTGTGTCAGGTTCACAGTGGTATAGGAAAGTGCTGTGTGTCTCAAATGTGCCATCCTTCTGCCTTTCTGGGAGACCTGTTAATCTAGCTGCATGCATTTTACTGCAAGCCTCTTACAGGGAAGTATATATCTTACAAAGGCTATGCCTCAGTTTAGTTTCATGCTTCTTTTGGACAACAAGCCATGGTGCTTGTTGTTTTCATTCTTCTCCCTCCTCCTACTGTTTTTATTTTTCTTTAAGAAAGGCCTCCACTTATGTCACAGGGGGGGGGGACTTAAATTCACATCCTCTTGCTCTAGCCTCCCAAGCTAGAATCCCTCCTGTGAGTATAAATATGTGCCCCTTCGATTATCTCTGTCTTCAGGTTTCATAGTTACTGATAAACGAGTATTGTTATTACAGTCATGGGTAATGTACTGTTGCAGAAAACAGTTTGAGTGTGAGCATCTTTCCCTCAGTCTGTTCCCTTTGCACTTGTTGCTGGTAAAGAAAATGTCTGAACAAACCATGTTTTGGGGATGCTTAACTCTTGAGTAGGAAAGAATCCTTTGTCTCCAGCTTCTGCAAGTCTCAAAGCCCATCATGAGACAGTGTAGGAGGCACAGACGTCTTTGTATTTACAGATATCACTAGGGGAACTTGGAATGTGAAATGAACAGAATTGTTATTAGTCCAGAGTTCCAGGAGCATGTGTGGTTAATAGCCTGGCTACTTTTGCCTTGTCTGTGTGGCCAGAACTACAGCTATCCCTTCCCCAGCCTCATCCCCAGCCTCATCCCCACCCTCATCCCCACCCTCTTCCCCACCCTCATCCCCACCCTCATCCCCAACATTACCCTAAGCCTGTTTTTATTGAACCCATCTTTATGGAGGGTATCTCCTGTACTTAATTTACGAAGAATTTCAATGTTGTCTTGTCCAACCTTTATTTAGTTTATTTTATTTCTAAGGGAGATTAAAGTATGCTTTATTGTGTACACAGGATTGAGTCTATTATCTCCAGAAAAGATTTCATCAAATTGTGCTGCACTCATATATACCTAAAAAAAAAAACCCACATTGAATATCAAACTACCAAAGTATGAATCAACACCTGCTACTTAGTTGTGTTGCTCCAAACTGCCTTCTTGTCTCCACAGATATTTACCTTCTGGCTGTGGAGGTCTTACAAGAGTTCTGCAGAACAGTTGTTTCCTGACTTGTTTCTACCTAGTTCAGTTTTGTTATAGATATTCCCCTAGTACATATGGTTTGTGGACTATGTTACAAATGGAGAGTGAGATAAAGCGAAAGGGTTAGAGAAGAAAAGAGAAAGGGGGGGTGAGGGAGGGAGGGAGGGTGGGAGAGAGGGAAGAAGAGGGAGAAGAAAGGGGAAAGATGGAGAGAGGAGGGAATCGGAAAGTGGAGGGTTGAGAGAAACCAGATCTAGAGCTTTTAGAGATCAATTCCACTCAGCAGGACTTAATTAAGATTAGAGAATAAATAATTAGAGTAATGAACAAGTTCCCTAGGTTTTATTTCGAGTTTAGGTGTTGCACTCAGCTCCATCTCCTGTACCAACTGAAGTAAAATTCTGTTTACACACAATCTTGATTCTGACTCTGGGCAAATGTCTCTTTAAGATTCCTCCTAACTCTCAAGGGCTTTACTTTTTACTAGTTAAGTTAGAATACTTTGCAGTTTTAATCTTTCCTTGGTCACGTTCATGAGTCCACAAGATGGCAGTGTTTTCTTTGGGATTCTGAGCAAAGATCTCAAGAGGGAGAGAAGTGGGGGATGGGGTGGGGGGAGGAAGGAGAAGAAGGGTACAGGAAGGAGGTAGATAAAGGGCAGGAGGGAAGGCTTGGTTCTTCTGAGGTCATGAAAAGAGTCTCTTTTCTAGTTGAAGATCTCAGTCCTCAGTGAGGAGGAAGGAGGAGAGAATGAAATCCTTGAGTGTTTCACTTGTGGTCCTGTGGCTTCAGCTAAACTGTAAGTTTGGGAATTCCTTTGGGATCCAGATGTGAGATGTAAAGTTCTTGCCTGCTCCAGGTAGAAACGCAAAGGTTTTAAATCTCTAGTTAGGAAGTGGGAAGCCAATGGAAAAGTCATTCTAGAGTGTTAGCATCCAAATGCATCCAGTCTTGATTGTCTGATCTTTGTCTTTCTGCACAGGGGTGAGCAGCCAGCAGAAGGTGAAGCAGAACCCAGAATCCCTCAGTGTCCCAGAGGGAGCGATGGCCTCTCTCAACTGCACATTCAGTGATCGTGTTTCTCAGTATTTCGCATGGTACAGACAGCATTCTGGGAAAGGCCCCAAGGAACTGATGTCCATCTTCTCTGATGGTGAAAAGAAAGAGGGCAAATTCGCAATTCACCTCAATAAAGCCAGCCTACACGTTTCCCTGCATATCAGAGACTCCCAGCCTGGTGACTCTGCTCTCTACTTCTGTGCAGTGAGCACACAGTGCTCCCCAGGCACCTGCAGCTTGCATGCAAACCTACTGTGCAGCATCAAGCCCTGACATAGATCACAGACCACACAGTGGAGACATTCTCTTTCTATTCTATATGCAGTGGGATTTAAGAGCAAGAATAGAGAGGGCTTGATTGACTGGAAAAATATTTTAACAGTGAAAAAGTAATGATCCTGATGTGAAAGGCACATTACTGGTTTGGTTGAAATATTTTCCACTTTTTTCTTCTTACATGCTGATGGTTATAGAACAATGTGCTCACGGTTAATGTACTTATCTTGTTGAGTTGGAAGACAAACACATGGCCATGAGACTTACCACATGTCATGCCATAAAGACAACCATCAACTCTACAGCACTTTGCCTTCTTTGTGTTTAAAATATTTCAGTAAAAGATATTTGCTTTCTAATTGTTGTAAAGTAGCTTACAAAGTAGCAGGTTTCTCCACAACACTTTCATACATACTTACTTTTGGTTGACCCATTCCCAAGCTTACCCCCTCTACCATCTCCCTGTTCCCCATTCTCACTTAAAACTTTTGTATTCAGTAACCCCCTTCTGCTTCCATACCTTGTACTCCATTACCTTTCAAATCATCTTCCTTAATGCCCCCTTTCACTTTTGTGGGCAGCTTTCTACACAATTCATAGATACATGAGTACATACAGAAAAAATTAGAAGCTAAGGTTCATATGTGCTTTTCTCTGAGGACAGAATAATTCACTACAATATATTCATGGGAATTCCATAATTTCATTTTTCTCTATTGCTGAATTACATATGTATATGCGTATGTGTATGTGTACACACACAGGCACACATGTATATATATCCACCACATTTTCATTATCCATTCTTTTATTGATGAACATCTCAGATGCCTTCATTCCATAGCAATTTTGAATAAAGCAGCAATAAGCATGGTTGAGCATGTATCTCTTTAGTGATATACAGAGTCATATATATATATATATATATATACACATACACACACAGAAATTACATAGCTGGATTCTGTAAGTCTTCCCCTTTTAACTTTATGAGAATGCTTCATACTAATTTCCACAGTTGTTACATCAGTTTAATGTTTCCATAAATTTATCCCGACTGCAGTTTTTCCTCTCTAAATTCCTCCTAGTTGCTTTACCTCTCCTCTTCCTTAGACACACTCCTCCATTTCCCTTCAGAAAAGAGTTGGCCTTCCAGGGATAGCAACCAAACACAGAATGCTAAGTTACAAAAGGACCAGGCAAAGACTTTCATATCAGGACTGCGTAAGGCAACCTAATAGAAGGCAAAGGGTCCAAGGGCAGTCAAAAGAGTTAGAGACGCCGGTCAGTGGTGGCACATGACTTTAATTCCAGCACTTGTGAGGCAGAGACAGGCGGATTTATGAGTTTGAGGCCAGCCTGGTCTACAGAGTGAGTTCCAGGACAGCCAGGGCTACACAGAGAAACCCTGTCTCGAAAAAACCAAAAAAAAAAAAAAAAAAAAA